>MDJU01000247.1:0-42709 GCA_001721665.1 Trichoderma pleuroti
ATAATCATGAGCATGTTGAAAGATGTCGATTGAGACCCGTCGAGTCGATCTATTGAGTACGGTCGTGCCTAATGATTGCCGTTAGAAACATGTGATGTGGGATACAAAGGGCAGAACAAGGCTCACGAGACGGCGTCCATTTCGACGGGGTGATGCCTCGGCCATCTACATGCATGGCGACGATGAAGAGACGGAATCAACACAGATTACATGAACAAACAAGAGGTCAGCTACTACCAAGGTAGGTGGCCATGTCGCCACATGGTCAGATGGATGCACTAGTATACGCCATATAGGTATATAGTATATTATAACCATTGCTATCCAACTAACTTGTTTGCACATGGCAAGAAATCGTGTTACTTTGCTATACCCTGTAAGCTAGTCTATCGACCCGGCTCTATTTCTATCGGCATACTCGGCAGCAAGCATCACTGCAAGCCCCTTTCGCTCAATCACACGGATGAACCCATGGCCTCAAACCGTCTTACAACAGCCCTGGAAGCATGACGAAGCGCTTCTTCTTGTACTTGTCGCCAAACTCCTTGCGGTATGCCCTCTCCTTGCCCTTGGCCCAGATGAACATCTGGATGGCACCCATGGTGATGAACAGCGCAACGGACCAGTCACGGCTGGCGGTGATGATGCCCACCCACGACAGGACCTCATACATGTAGTTGGGGCAGGTGACGAGCGAGAAGCCGTAGCCGTGCGGGATCTTGCGCTCGGTGCCGCCCGTCGACCGCAGAGTAGACAGGTACAGGTGCACCAGGGCGTTGCTAATCTCACCAAACAGGTAGAGCGCGGTGCCGACAGCATCGACAATGGGGTCGTTGGCGCGGGCGGCCAGCGACCAGGGGCTGTAGTAGATGGACCAGGCGCAGAGGGCGCCCGAGATGGCCCAGTAGAAGAAGCTGTTCTTGAAGATGTTGCGGGCCGGCATGGTGTTTGCCGAGAACTTGTGGACAAAGAGCGTCTCGAGCTCGCGCTTGGCGAAGTGGGCAACGATCATGCCGAAGCTGAGCCACTGCGTTGGCGACATGGACGGGTCCTTGAGCAGGTATGGCCGGGCGGCGACGGCGGCGCCGTGGATGAGGATGGGGCCCAGGTACTCGACGACGAAGACGGTTCTCCACGCGATTTGGACGCCTGAATGGTGGCATGCAAGTCAGTCATGCTGGTCTTATAGAAAAGCAGAAAGCAGGGGCATCATCGGCATCATCATCATCCATACCGAGATCCTTGACCAGCACTTCGCCAGCCTCGGCAACATCCTTGTCCTCTGTAATCACAGCCCTGCGGTCCTTGAGCGTCTTCCTGGTCGACGTGTAAAACAGGCCAATGCGGTTGTGGTCGCTGAAGCCAGCTTGCTTCGCAATCAGCTTCTTGACATCTTCCACCGTCGCGTTGGCAGGGAGGTCGATGGTTGGGGGAAGCTTCTTGATGGGCTGCTTGGGAGCTATGCAGAAAAAGATGAATTAGTCAGACTTTTGCCATGCGAGATCAACCAATGCATTGCAAATGCGATAGTGGCACAGATTACTCACAGAGATTCGTCAGCTTGAGAGTCGTGAGAGGAGCCATTTTGACGTGCAGAGCTCTGGTGACGATGCGAGGTTTGAAGCGTTGGGGGAAAAGACCAGCTAATACAACAAAAAATTAATACGGCTTGGTGTTAGTTTCCTCGGGACTTGGAAGGCGGGTGGGGTGTGCAGGCGGCCGTCGAGGTACCTTGCGCGGTACGGGGGGTTCGATAGCGGGGTACGGCACCAGTTACTTGAGCTGAGCAGCGAAATCACAGCGTCAGAGAGGTAGCTTTGAATCGGCACCAAGGGACTGCTATACTGCTTGCGAGGCACTAGAGAGTTTGCTAGGGAGGGGGATCTTGTAGACTATCACATGTTGGATATAACTGTAAGCTGGAGCTGGAATCATCAAGTACATGGTCGAAAGAATCGGTTTCTTGAACGACTGAAGACCAAAACGTTTCTCAAATCACGCCTCATCTCGTCATCCATCACCAGCCGTCATCACACTTTATTGGTAACTTTGCGCCAATAAGAAAACACATGATTGGGGCCGTGAAATAAATGCATGGCACAATCAACTTATTGTCCTGCGTATCTCGCATCCGAATGGCCCATGATTTGTTTTGGCCTTATTGTGTTGCTGTTACACCACGATTGCCCTTGTTTCAGGTAACAAGCCGAGTGAATGAACAGCCAACAAAACTGGCCGCAAAGTGCCTCGGGGGGGGGGGGGGGGGGAGAAACCAGCCATACATATTTCACAACACAGACTCCTGTAAATCACACCAATTATCGGTGATTGATCAAAACCTCTGTCTGTCTATAGTGAATGAAGAGTTGGTTGCAAATGCTCGAATCGACACCATCTGGTGATGGCTTCCGAATCAACCATCCAGCAAATCGTAGTCTGCCAAAGATTAGCCGTCATTGATTTCGCCTTGTCGTTGGAAGGATGCCAAGTGGATCAAAGTTAACAGGAAACCAGTCTGCCTATATCTCTCACCTCACTGTTTGCTCTTTGTGTCTGCTTGCTCCTATTGTAACACTAACGTATCCTCATATCGTGTCTTGGCACTTCTCCTACAAGCCACAACACCAGCAATCTATTCACGATAGGTGAAATCCATCGTCACACATTACAAGGGATAGTCCCCACCTCATGTACCTATGCAGAAGATCTAATAAAGGCTTTGAGCTGTTGGGCCCGTTTGACAACAAACATAAAGGCGCTTGACACTCTCAGGCCAGCTGCCAGCTGCCAGCTGTATTCTCCAGTTCCAATTATGGTAGCAGTTGGCTTATGTATACAGCTGTATCAAAAATATCCTTCGGATAGAACGCGATTCAGGACAACAAAAACAACTCGCGTCTCGCTCCGTTCCTCCGCGGTTTTTTTGGGCTCTCCCTATCACAACTTCAACATCACCGAGTTCCTTGCGTCACATCGCCTTCTTTTGCTTCTTGGTCTACACGGCGGACCAATCTTGATGCCATGACGACGGCACGAGACTCTAATGGCGCGATGAACCCATTCGCGATGCCCTTCATCCCACTTGCTTCTCCTCAACAGAGCTTTGCTGTGCGGCGTACCAGAAAGACTCGCTCAACTGTGCGGGCTGAGAGATATGAAAGGGGGGGATGCTCTGTCATCTCGAGGCCAGGTAATGTCGAGTGACATGGGACAGGGGGCTCATGGCGCCCCTTTTGCTCATTGTTTCGCCTCATTGATCACGCAGACCAGGTACAAGGTTCCACAGGTTCATGTGGTTGCTAATGACGTGTGTGATCCCAGACATCCTGTTCCACTACTTCCACTTCTGATCGATTCGTCGGCGATACCACCACGTTGTCTCAGCCTAATATCGAAGCCCCAGAAAGTGGTCAAACAAGGGGAAAAGGCAGCTCTGCTGCTCGCAGCAGTATCATCAAGAGCTCGGGCCCAAACGTTGGCAACGAACGAGCCTCCTCAGAGCTTCCTGAGAATAATGTCCCTCAAACGCATCACGTATCCGGCGAAAGGACTGCATCAGGCACAAATGACAGTGCTGTCCCAGGCAATGTTCGCCCCCACAGCCATGCGAACTGGGCATCAGTAGCTTATCGAGTCGCAGGGTCCCCAGCTCATTTCCACGGAGGTTGTGCCAGCACCGGAACTGAGGCCACCGGGCGAATTCCCGTACTTTACATACCCAGGTGTCCCTCCGCTGCCACATGGTAGTAGTCATTCCATTTATCCGCATCCTCCGGTGTTACCTGTGTTGCCATCACCGCCACCGCCGCCAGGACCTTGCATTCCAATGCTTCACATGATTCCCTGCCAGATCACGGATGTCTCAACAGGTCAGCCGTTGCCGGATATATATACTTATGCTTTCCAAGTAATCTATTGGCCGCTGCCAAACTCCGTTATGCCAAATCCTAGCTTCAAAGCGCAGGACCAGAACCCAAATCCTCTTCAAGAGGAGATGAATATCATGGCTCATGGATACCCAGCGCATAGACTTGACCATCCAAGATCGCTGACACAGACAGTAAACGATACCAGAGAGCATTGATCAAGTGCAGACTCGTTCATTGGTGCGTGATTTCCGGCTTGGAAATTTCATCTCATGGCTTGTTGCTCGGGGTTGAGACCTCAACGACTGACTCAAAGAGCAGGGCCCCGACGAACCGAGAGTTGCCTTGGATGGCCGACACCTCGCCGAAATATCCAGTGACAAGACTTTTGGGATCGAAACCCAGCTGCCAACTTTTGGTTGGGACCGCACCAATGTGGCGGTGTTGCCATCAGCTGTCGACGGCCCGCAAGCTGGGGAGGAAAATGAGCGAGCTGAACAAGGGCCGCTGCAACCGGACTGCCACGTGCAGTTCAGCTCTGAACATCATCACAACGCAACAAATGAGCCAACCCAGCCAGGTAAGCAACATTTCTACCCAACTACCCCAAAACCTTGGACACTGAAAAGAGGTTGATAATGGTGAACTGGAAAAAAGATGCCTCGACTTTCACGATGCAGCCCTCCACCAAGCCGGCAGCTAAATACTCGAAAAAGGGCCCAGCCTCTGATAGACCTAGTCAGAACCAAGCCCCTGCTGAGGTAGCATCATGGTCGCAGTCCAAGAGATGGCTGAGCTCGGAAACCAAAGAGCGCAGGGCATTTCAGAAGATGATGCTTAACCTTCAGTTCATGAAGGCCGACCAGTCACCCTTCATCCCAAAGACTCCTGCGGAATTGACCAAGTTCAAAATCTCTCTTGCTGAAGCCAGACAACAGAAGCTTGCCCACGAGGTCAGCATCCTGGAAGAAAAAACTCGACAAAAAGAACTGGCGAAGGCGTCAGGCTTGGCACTGGCATCCAAGCCACAGGTCACTCTGTTCCACGGACGAAACATGGGGGACAGGCTTTCTCCAGTGTTCGCCGCTCAAAATTGCTTCAATCAACAAGACATCGCTCAAGTCAACGGTCGTGTGGAATGGCCATCGCTAGCTGAGCTGAAAGAAGAAGGCGACAGGCGTACTAGATATGGCCGATACCTCCCCCTTCCTCGGACCAACGTCGTTGCTTTCACAATCCCGGAGGGAGAGCAGGAACACGCCTACAAAGCAGACGGAACCATCTTGTAGGAGAAGAAGGCCGTGAAAACTGGATCCTGGAACATCCCACCCATCACGTCATCACTCGAAGACGACTCGGACGACTTGCCGCAACTCGAGCTCGCCGATCTGCACGGGTTTATGAGAGAATTTGTATTGGATATTCAGAAGCACGGGTCATGAAGAAAGAGGGCATCAACAAGAGCGATACCAGCGCGTATTCGTCACAAAATCGCCCGAGAAGGAGAAGGCAGTGTCATTGTTTTTCGATAGGGCTTTTGGACTTTTCGATATGATGGATCAGGACGGAAGAGACGAATCTCACAGGATGCAACCAAAAAAAAAGTATGAGGCGGCACACTGGCTATTAGGACAAGACAAACAGGAAAACTTGTCAATGTAGGAAATCTGATCAGGTCATGGCTTTAGCTGGATGGTATTGAAATCTCGCAAGTCGTCATGTATAAAGAAAATTCACATAAAAATGTCTGTGACTGCCATTACAACCATCAAGTGACAACCACGACTTTCCGCGTCAAAGTGCCCTCAGTCGCGACCATCATGTACTTACACTGGCGTACCCATTTAGCGAGAAACGCGCAGTCACGTGCATTGCACCACCCACAGAATTTTTTTCCTGCGGAAAAAAGCACTCCCGAGGAAGCCCTGAGGCGAGGTACGTACCGCGGGCTAGCGTAGCCCACAACCACAATTTTCGACCCAATTCAGTCCTCCACTCTTTTCAAGCTCGACAAAAGTTTCAATCCTCCCACATCCGACAAGTCGATTGCCCTGGTGAGCACCATTATCATCAGGTAAGTCTTTGCGGCCGTGATCCTTCAGCAGCGTCCAAGAGGAAAACCCAATTCGTATCGACATTCATCTCCGACTGCGAAAAACGAAAAGAAGGTTTGACTCTTTGCTTGCTGCTGGAGGGGAAAATCTACGTCAACCGCCCTTTTCCTTCAAACTTTCCTTGAACCCCTAGGAAGAAGTTTCATTCAGAGTTGCTAATACCTCTTCTCTTTCTCTCTGAGTATAGAACTCGCAATCATGGGTATCTCTCGTGACTCTCGCCACAAGCGCTCCGCCTCCGGTGCCAAGCGCGCCTACTACCGTGCGTACCATGACATATGAAAAAATTCCGAAAGCCCGTATGATCTTAGGAACATACGTTCTGACCTCCGTCAACAGGGAAGAAGCGCGCTTTCGAGGCTGGCCGCCAGGGTGCCAACACCAAGATCGGCGCCAAGCGAATCCACACCGTCCGCACTCGTGGTGGTAACCACAAGTACCGTGCCCTGCGTCTCGACTCTGGCAACTTTGCCTGGGCCTCCGAGGGCTGCACCCGCAAGACCCGTGTCATTGCCGTCGCCTACCACCCTTCCAACAACGAGCTGGTCCGAACCAACACCCTGACCCGTAGCGCCATCGTCCAGATCGACGCTGCTCCTTTCCGACAGTGGTACGAGTCCCACTACGGCCAGTCCATCGGCCGTAGACGCCAAAAGGCCCAGGCCGCCAAGGAGGGCAAGGAGGTCGAGGAGGTCAAGAAGAGCAAGTCCGTCGAGAAGAAGCAGGCTGCTCGCTACGCCGCCAACGGCAAGGTCGAGTCCGCTGTTGAGAAGCAGTTTGAGGCCGGTCGTCTGTACGCCGTCATCACCAGCCGACCCGGCCAGTCCGGCCGCTGTGACGGTTACGTCCTGGAGGGTGAGGAGTTGGCTTTCTACCAGAAGAAGCTGCACAAATAAACTCGCAATGGCGTGAGTCGGATGGGTGTTCAAGGATTTTTCGTCATCTTGGGCATTTTCAGGGCATGAAGAGCTTTCAAACACACAAAGCATCGGAACGGGTCCATAGGGAAATGAAAAGCTTTTATGCAATCATGTTAACTTTTTTTCACTGCTGTTTCATTCAAGTATGATAATGATACAAGAAACAAAACAATTCAACACACCGTCTTTCCGCCTGAGCCCACACTCGTACTCGTACTCGTACTCGTACTAGTTGTATCTTTTGCATGCAATGATAGGTAGTAATACGCATGTGCCCCAGTAGCTCCTTCGAACAGTAATGGATAACAATACCGCCTACACACTTGGAAGCAAATGGGAGTCATCAAGAGTCTGAATAAGTAATGTTACTACTAGGTACCTGGTAGTATTTGGCAGCTGCACCGGTGGAGTCCATCTATTCTCATTGTTGATAAAAACATCATATTTTCCCTCCGTATCACTGCAAAAAGTCTGTCCTAAAAAGAGGAAATAAAAACATGCATGTCATAATCCTGCTAGAGCGTGAATGCTGTTTCCCCCCAAAAGTCCTTCGTCTCATCACCAGCCAGTTTAAACATGGCTGGGCATATGTGCTGCTGATCGAACCACTAAAAGAAGAAGAAAGAAAACTCCTTACAAAAACAAACTTTTTTTAACAACGGAAAATCGGGTGATATCAGAAAAAAAAAGGAAGGGGGGGGAATATGGTAGTCATGATGGTGAATTGGATTCTCATGGAATCATGATGTGTGATCATAATGCGAGAAGAACAAGAAGAGGGAGGGAGGAAGTAGGGAGTGTAAGAATAGTGGAATGTGGTGATCGCATTGCAATTTTTAAGAGGACTGGGAACCCTAGACAAACTGGCGCTTCAACTCAGTCCACTTCCGGCTCAGGGTCTCGTGTTGACCGGCAATCTGGCATATATAGTTAGTTGTTTCTTCTTTTCCTTCTTCGGCCTCAGGGTGGCGGTCTAAACTTACCTCTGCATATCGCAGCTTTGTCTGGACCAGCTCTTCTTCCAGCTCAGCCAACTCCTTTTCAACCTTCTCGTTCTCCAAGTGAACCTTTTCATTACGCTTCATCAAGTCATCACGCTCGAGCTTCCAAGTTTCTTCAATCTCCAAGGGTTGGTTCTCAATCACCTTCTTGAGCTCTTGGACTTGGTTCCTGAGGGCCTCAACCTCATCCTTCAGTTCGTCATTCTCAACCTTTGTGTGGACGAGTTCGGTAGCAAGGTCAGCTTGCTCGCGATCAGCGACCTCAACTCTCTCCTCCAGCTTTCGAACTTGGATTGTGAGGCTCTGATTGGATGTTCGGAGTTCCTTGACCTCGGTTTCCCGCTCTTTTTCGGCCTTTGTCTTTTCTTCCCACTCGGCAGTGTATCCTTCAAGAAGCTCTGCGGAGAGCTTGATTTCACAGGCATCTCTCACCAGCTGATCTGCTCTGTAAATCTCCTTGTCAATGCTTGAGCTGGAGCTGCCAAAGAAGCCATTCTCCAAGAGACTTCCTTGGCTAGGGTCCTTGTCGATGTAGACATCAAACAGCTTATCTTTTAGATATGTGGTGAGTTGCTGCATGTCAGAAATCTCCAGCAGGGTTGCGGTATTCTTCTGCATCAGAACGATGCCAAATCGAATAATAGCAGAAAGGCCTTCTGAGAGAATCAAGTCGTAAATTCTCAGGACAAGTTGGAGGGGGAAGCGGTAGGCGAACAGCGTGAGGAACCATGGTGTCGCGTATAGATGGGGAGAGATGCCCCTCCGGTGAAGGTGGCAATACAAGGCCGGCTCAAGGTCTTCCAGCAGCCGCTCAAACTGATACAAGTGCCGATGAAGTCCAGGCATATCATGAATAAAGAGATCCCGCAGGCCGTAGTGGTTCATCAGGCGGACAAGCAGGCAGAATGCCTCCTGCTCCGGCATGTTGAACAGCAGGGGCATAATCAAAAAGTTCATGCCCTGAGCATAGCCAACACCTTCGTCAAAGAGAGCATACGCCTTGCAAACGCCGAAGAGACCCTCCTGAAGTCCCGCGGCTGCTGCATATTTAGAGTAACTGGTGCGGGCACCGAGGTCACGGCGGATGACCTTCTCCAACCTCTGAATGGAGGCAACGTCTTCTTTCTCTTTGCGCATCCTCTCTGCCACAGCCGCAGCCTGGGCCCTGGCGATGGCCTCAGCACCCTTATCATGCTTATCCTCCTTCTTGTCACCCTTGACACCTGATCCACCCGACTGTTCAGAGTTCACAGATGACGCAGATGACGCTACTCCGTCACCGCTCTGAACACTGAGATTGGCGTTGCTGAAGCTGCTTGCCGCTGTGCTGCTGCTGTGCCGATTCCTGTTTTCTTTCTCCGTTCCCCTAGCAAGGAGGTCCCTGTAAACTCCCTCCAAGTCCTCACTCTTGCTCTGTGCCAGCACTTGCCAGATGACGCCGCGAATGGCACTGGGAATACCAGTGGCAATAGCTTTGTTCAACTCCTCAGCACTCGACCGTGCAACAGCGGCGGGGCCTTCGTAAACGACGGATTGCCAGAGGTCCCAATCGACTTGTGACGTCGACGTCTCTGACGGGCCAACGCTGATGCCGACTGCCGTTCCAGGCGCCAAGCTTGCATTTGGAGGGGGCAGGGGGGATGGAGGAGGCAAGTCAGCTGCCGGCAGCGCTTCACCCTCGGCGGTTTCGTCCGGGATGTCCTCAGTGTTTATGGTAAGCGGAGCACCAGATTCCTGCTGCATCCGAAGCACCTTGAATCGATCTTTGAGGCTATTCCGGTTGGATGCCTTGCCATCACCCTCTCTTTCCTCCTCAAGCTTGCTCAACATCATCTCAGGGTTGCTACCCACAGTACCGACGGAGCTAGCAGTGTTTCTCCGGGCAGTTGGCTGGGTGGTTAAAGTCGAATGGACGTCTTTGTCTTTACTAGAATTCCTAGACAGCCAAGAGAACGGGCTGGTCAGTCTCCTGCCTACCGGTGCAGGGGCGGGCGTGGGAGCTGCAGCGGGCGGTGCTACTGCTGGAGTGGCGGTCGAGGCGGTGGGGATGGGCGGCAAGCTCTTCTCCGGCGACGAAGGTTGTGCAGCGGCAGTAGTATTGTTTAGAGAGGTTGTTCTGCTCAACTGGTCCTTTTCAGAGGGGCTCGCGGGGTCTGCCGAGGCAATTAGCAACGTGTAAGCAAAAATTAGTTGTGAAGACGGTGAGAGAGGTGTACCCTGGTGTTGTGGGGCAGCATCATCGTCCAAATTGACAACATCGAGATTTGATGTGTTGGAGAGGTTGGAGATGCGATGTGACACGGGCGATGAGCCGCGTGAGGGCAGCTCTGGCTTTTCCTCGCTCTTGACTGAATTGGCCTCCTCCTCTTCTTCTTCCTCTTCCTCACTGTCACTATCAGCATCGGATTTGGTGGCATCCGCCTCTGGCGGGGGAGGTTGAGGCTTCGAGGTAGACACAGATCTCTTGGTCAGGGATCGTACGGAGGCGGCGTCCACGGCGTCTTCGAAGGCATCCTGCTCAGCGGTCTACACCATTAGTCCTTGACTTGCCATGTCGTGTGTTGTGGTGGGATGACGCTAAACATACCGTATCAGCATCGGAGTCGGTAAGGGACGGGCGTCTCTCCTTCAGCGACGCCTTGCTCGAGTGCTGGGAAGCTGCGTCGTCTGGCTGCGGCATGGCTCCCTTGTTGATATGCTTGGCCTAGAGGGCGGTTTATACGGCGTGTCGAGAGGCAGAGTTTAGCGACGGGCCATCCAGAGGCTCTGTAGAATCCGAGGTGCGGTTGCTTGCCAGAAGCCGGGAAGAATAAGTATCGTTTGACGGTGTGGAACCAATGCAGTATAGATCAATGACAATTGTAGCAATGAGCAGAAAAGAACTCGTCAACAAAGGACAAGTCTCACAAGAAATGACGAATGCTAGTGTTGTGTACAGAGTGCTGTTGCCGGCTCGTCCCAGCTGGTATGTACAGGTTCAAGGTTGAGAGCTTGGAGATTTTGTCTCAGGGAGCATGCACCCAGCATGGATGGGATGGGGTCTGGTCAATGTCTTTCAAGCCGCCAAATGGCACGTTTCCCCTGGCTGGCCGCTAAGCTCAGCGGTCTCGACAGTGCGCCAGTGGGGGTGCGTAGGTGGCTTTGGCGGGTCTTGAGAGCCTAACGTCTCCCGTTCTTTAAAAAGAAAAATACATGTACCATAAGCCACACGCTTCGACAGCCGGCCAAAGGGGGGCTAGCTCTCCCATTCTCGCAACCGACACCCACGGAGGCGAGATAACAGCATCTCTGGCCTCTTCTGGCGGTGTCCAGGGTCGCGTGCTGCTCTCCCCTCCGCGGGCAGACATCACCAAGCGGCAGCTATTCGGCAACGCTGGATTGATATGGGTGGGTGGGTTTGGTGGGTGGCCTAACGACCCCTTTTTCCGTCTCCTCTTTTCGCATGCCGTTTGCTTGGGGCAGCGTCGGCGGGTTGGGGAGGGGGAAACAGCAATTCACTCGATCAAAGAGAGCACCGTCTTGCATCTGTCTATAGTATAGTACGGATTGGTATACACAAAGGTACATGGCCGGATTTGCTTGCAAAATGGCGTGGCAAAGACAGAAACCACGAAACTCAATCCTCCACCTCTAGCCGGCCAGCCCCGCGATACACGAGCGACAGGGTGAACTCTTGAAACATTTGCAACCTTGGTAGTAGTACCCAAATGAATAAGCGGCATGTATGGCTACCTAGATGGATACCCTACGGACTTGTCTCGCATCTGGCATTCAACCCCAATCTGGAACAATGCCTAAATTCTCTCACGATGGTGCCTTTGACACTAGCCCGCCGTTTTGACGGTCTGTTTCAGAGCTCCGTGGCAGGTGGCTTTTCACCCCCAGGTTGCCTCCTATCGGGGTAGTAACGGTACAATCATGTAGCAGTATCTACCTCGTATTTGTGCAACTATTCCAAGAAGGAGGCCTTCATTCCTAGATTGATTTTATCATGGATAGAGGTTGGGAACTCCAAAAGAAGTCGACGAAGCTCCAGGGTAGAGCCAGAATACCCACCTTTTGATAGCCATGGTCCCTTGCTTAATCTTTTGCCCAGTGCTGAAAGGAGATGCAGAGAATACAGGAGTAAAACAAAGGAATGAGCTTCAAAAATCACTGGTGCGGTAACCGTATACTATCGGCCTGAGGGAGTGATTGTGGCCTTTTTTTTTGGTTTAAAAGCGAGCATCACCCGACAGGTGGTTGACCGTCATGCGCACAGTACACGATGCATCATGCGACCATCACGATCTTAATCAAGAACGCTGACACTTGAAAGTAGTTTTGGCTCTGGCTTGGGTGCCCCGGATTCGAACCAAGCTGACTAGCTGCGATGACAGGGTATCAGCTAGGATCCGGGCTGTTTCATTGGTATTCCGCATATACGAAGTTGTAGACGTTTGCTGATCGATCGAGATTGGTGAATGTACCTTGTCACGTCGATTGTGGCATGTTACATGGTTCTTTGATTCCTTCATGCATATTGCTACCAAGAAAGGGAGCAGTCAGACTTAGCTATTCATATCGTTGTTTAGTAGTTTTATGCATCCATGCGCAAACTGTATTGCAAGCTACTACCTGGGCTATGTAAGGTACGAGCGTGGCTACAACTTGAGTGGGAATTGGTCGTCAAAATAGATAAGCTCCAGCCCCCCGAACGCCCACCTACCTACCTAGTATGTATGTGCATAGCATCACGAGCGAGCGGAGAATCTAGGCGCGTGGTTAGTAATTGAATTAAGTTTACATCATTTAAGCATCCATGGATGGCTTAATCATGATACTGCAAGGCCTAAACATGGAACTACACTCATCTGGCTGCAGGCGGTATATCTCAACTACTCTACTACCAGGTAATGAGTTTGATTTCGGCCATGTCGAAGCAGCTTTGCCTTCAAAATGCTGACGTTCAAACCTACCATATACTTGGTATGCTATCCCGTTTTGCCCAATGAGCATATGAACCCTGTAGTCAACAAGTACTCGTATCGAGGGCGTTCAATTTGACATTCCTACTCGCTGGGTTAACGTACTTATGTACAGATACTGATTGATCCCATGGAAACATGGCGAGACCTGCAGTACCCTTGCCTTGGGCCAAGCTGATCCGTGTCTCTCAATGACCGACTACGGACATACCTACATGACCCTACGGAGTAGAGTTTCCTTTCAACGTTCTTTGATTGTTCTGCTTTCGGGTAAGGAAAATCCATGTCGGCGCCGCCTGGCTGGGACCAACGGCACACGGTGCAAAGGACGAGTCCACTCATTGCCCAGAGAATACTAGCCCACGACGATGCTAACCATACACGGCTAGAGCATCAATCAGATTGATTCGTTCTTTGACCTAAGCCTGTGCATCTGCCGCTGTTGTCCGCTACCGCCTTAGTCGTAGCGCTCCATGCCGCCTAAAGAGAGTGCACAGCGGAGCGTTATGGCGTCTGCTATTACTGTGCCTCCAGGGCTGTATTACGGCATTGATCCCTCTCCCTGCTCAGCCCGCCCCTCACTGACGCCTAATGCCGATGTAGGCAATTCACACTCATTCACTCGCATCAAGTGCGGGACACTGGGAGGAGCTGCACCACCACGCCTATTACGCAAAGGCCCACTTGCTTCCGCTGCTCAACCTGACGTTTGTCAACCAGCATCTTCTTTTTTTTTCTCTTCTCCCAACAACCTCTTCTCTCCACCTCTCCGCCCGTATCTTCACGACAGAAACATCTGCAGATCGTATTCGATCCCCTGATCTGTGCTCCCGTGTTTCTTTATTTCCTGCGATACCCCTCCCCGCTGCCCGCCTGGACCCTTGAAGCCGCTGTTCGAGGACGACTGCACTCGCCCTCCAACTCGCCTTCAAGCTCACTCACGCAGCAGCTCCTTTCATATCCAGTCCTCTTCCACCACGCCACCCCTTGATATTCTTAATACCTCTGGACGCTCGAGTTTGGTTCTTCGTCTGCTTAGTCTACGCATCGGACTCGACTGCAACAGGCGTCGACCTTGGCGAGCCCTGCTTGTGCAACTAACCCTGATAGGCTTGCCACGAAGCAATCCATATACATCTCGATACTTGAACGGCCCCCCCGCGGTTCGGCTTCAGCCCAGCCACCACTGTTCCCAAAGCATCAGCCGTGTACGCGGCCTCTGCACCCAATACCACTGGAGCATATCACGACTGCACAAGTCGCGCTGTCGCGCCAGCGGATAGCCGGATCGAAGTGGAGGGGGAGTTGATATTTGTTTCTGCGGCTTTGCCGCTCTTGTTTTCACCATGGGCAAGATCACAAAGGCGATGCAGCCTAAGCATCGAGAGACTCTGGTACGTCCCATCATGTCAGGGCGGGCGGGCTGAAAACGAGCCGTACTCTCCCACGCACCCACCCACATGGCTTCTTTGACGGAAAATCATTATGCTGACCCTTTCTGCCCTTGATAGTCTCCATGGCTAAAGCTCTACGTCGATTCTGCATCAACAGCCCCGTTGCCCCTCCTTCCGCAGCAGCTTGCTGATTTCCCGACAAGGTGGCCATTCGGGCGCGGAGACCTTTACCACTGGATTCCATTGTTGAACCGATTCGATAGCGTGCTCGAGCATTTCTGCAAAACCTATAAATTGAACCAAGGCCCTCAGCGGCGTGATTTTGGCTGCGAGGTGCTGCTCAATCATGCAAAGGATTCGGCATTCGAGGGCGAGAAGCAGTGGGAGATGGATGACCTCACCCAGCTCGGCTTTCCCTCCGATGGTGACAGAGAGCTGATCGAGGCTGTTTTGAAGTTTACTCGCATGCTGCTAGAGCACTGCGGAAATCGCAGCATCTACGCCAGCAGTGCTCACCTCAACGACCTTCTCAACTGCATTCCCCCTTCTATTCTCATCGCTACGCTCGAGGTGGGATCTGAGTTGGCACAGAGATATCAGGCATCGGTCAAGCGGATAGGTAGCGCCTCCCGACACATCAGTGCCGCACTGCTTGCCAATCATTACAACATAGACCTGGAGCGCGTCCAACAGGTTGCATTGCCGTTCGTCAAAACGCCCATCTTTAACCTTTCCGACCCGTCCCCGACTAGCGCCCCTGCTTCCACATCTAAGGGAAAGGATAAGCTGGTTGCGGGAGGTGGCAGCAGAAATGTAGCTACCATGCACGCCAATGATCTTGTCGCCATCACCACTGCTGATGATAACCGGTGGAGCTCTTGGGGCGATGTTAAGGTCTTCTACTACCCCCAGGAAACCACATCGGTGCAGCATGACGTTCCAACGGAGGTGGTGCGCTCGAATCTACCCTCGACCCCCACCCCCCTCCGTCGAAGCTCAACGATGAACCCTCAGCACACCCCGAAGGCTCGAAATGCTACTGCTACTGCTGGCGAGGACCTATCCCCTCTGGGAACTCGACCTTCGGGATTTGTGGATGACCATTCCTCGTCTGGCCAAAAGACGTTCGAGTTGCCCCAATCCGTCGTTGCCTCCAACTCCATCTACGAGCTCATTACCAGGTGCCCCGATGATATGCCCCAGGCGGCCAAATATGAGGCCTTTCATCGCTTGAGAGTAGCCAAGGCTCTCGTCAGCTCCCAGGAGTCGCGGCAGCAAATTCTGGCAACTCGGCTGCTGGCGATAACTAACCTGGCGTACATACATTCCGAATCAAACTTTGTCGAGAAAGTCCTTCGCCAAGATATTGACGAAACCCGCCGATTTCAGCTCGTATATCAGCTTGCCGAGTTGATTCATCCATCCGCCGATGGCGCAATAGACGTCCCTTTGAGGCTGCAGACAATTGCCCTTGCACTCCTCGAAGCGGTATCGAGCTTTCACGCTCGATGCCAAGATGTCTTGTCGGCCTTGAACGCGAATGTCAACCACGGTGTCCTTCTTTACGTTATTAGAAAGGCCGTCGCTGGAATGACTGAAATGAATGCTGGAGACGATGGCGATAAGATGAATGAGATGGACGAATGGCGGAACAACTTGTTTTCACTTACCTTGCACTTGTCTATGGCTACTCGCGTGGGTAGTGAAATGGTCTCCGCTGGATTAATGGATATCCTTGTCGAAATTCTCAATATTCGATCCATCATTGCACAGCGCCACCATTCAATGGTTCTTGCCTTTCTAGATGGCTTGATCTGGACCTATCCGAATGCGTTTACTGCTTTTTTCAATGCGGATGGATTGGATGCCGTTGCCAAGCTAATTGTCGATACCATTGGTGAAGCTCGCATGCTGCTTCAAGCATCAAAGGGCATCAAGCCTGACCAACAGTCCAGTGCTGTGGATTATGAGATTCCTTATTACCAGCAACAGACACTCAAGTGGATATTGAAGTTTGTGCATCACATCATGTCCAACTCGTACAGCTACAGCGGCAATACAGACCGGCTCCTGCGAAATCTTGCCGAGAAGTCTGACTTGCTGGCCAATCTGAGGGACATCATAAACGACAAAAAGAGCTTCGGCTCAGTCGTCTGGACAAACTCGGTTACCATCCTCAGCGATTTCATCAACAATGACCCAACGAGCTTCGCTGCTATTTCCGAATCAGGCATGATCAAGACGTACCTCGAGGCCATTACTGGAAAGCCGATCCCCGAAAGCTATACCGCACGGCTTGCACGGCGGACATCAGAGGGCGGGGACCCTAATACTGTGGAGGTCTCTGCGATTACAACAATCACCGATCTCGATAAACGGCCTCACCCTCCTGAGGAGGACACAGCTCGGCAGTCGTTTGGCCGGCCAGTTGCAACAGGCATCTTGGCATCTTCTGATGCTATCAATGTCGTTCCTCAAGTTCTAAACTCCATATCTCTCAACAATGCGGGCATGCATTTAGTGGTCGCCTCTCGGGCGATTGAGAGCTTCTTGGAAGTCTTTGAAAGCCCTGCACATGTGAAATGTATGGAGACGGATACTGAGCTTGCCAGCAATGTTGGCGCCAGCTTTGACGAGCTTGCGCGGCATCATCCTCCCCTAAGGAAAGCGATAGCTAACGCAGTGATTGATATGGTCGCCCGAGTACGCATGCTGGGCATTGAGAAGGCTCGACTCGCAGGCTGGGGGGTTAAACTGCTCCCTATTGGCAACCTTCAAACCGCTGCCGAATCCACTGCGGCGGCCGGCGCACCCAAATCACTGCAGGAATCCGACGTCGACATGTCCGATATGGCCGTGTCACAAGGTTTGGAAGTCGATAAGCGTACCGAAACCGAACGGGAATCTCCGTACGAGTCGTATACGCCCTACATTTATGCTCTGTCTACTTTCCTGACGACCTACTTATCCAATAACGTGTTGAAGAACAGCTTTGTCGAGAGGGGTGGTATCGAGTTTCTTCTCGACATGTGCCAATCCCCTAGCCTTACGGCTGGATACGGCGATTCCATGGCATCTCGAGTCCTCAATCAGGTCGTTTCTCAACTGGTTGAGCACGGTGCCGCCCAGGGCTTAACTTCTCTGCTCTACCGGGCCCAGCGTGCCATCGACGTGCTGGAGCCATTATCAACCAAGACGGAGGCAGTCCCTCCTTATTTTGCGCCTTTTCTGGCACCCGACCTAGGCATTCAGTATACTAGCACCGAGGCAGCCGAGATCATTGCAACCGGCACAAATATCGTCAAAGCCCTACTCAACGCTCAGACTTTTATTCAAAATAATATCTGATTGTTTCGCATCCTCGAGATCCAACTCACTCCAGTTTTACCCCATCAATGTGTACGATTATTATCAAAAGTTGGTAACCTCAATCGGGCCATTGTTACGTGGAGTCCTAGCAGAGGAAGCAGGCGAGCTTACGGCTGTTCCCCAGCATTGGTCTTTAAGACGTCAGTCGCCGCCTGTAGAAGGCGGCAACAGAGGCGGTGTTGCAGATGCTGAAGCTGACGACACCTCGTTGCCCGACGTTCTCGGCGGTACGGATGGTTGGAGACCTAACGACGGAGCTGATAACTCCTCGGCTGCTCGTCCAACAGAGCAGGAACAAGCTAGCCCCAGGTTCCAAAACTACGAAACGCTGCGAATCTTGCTACACCCTATGATCCCCACGTCATTCCCGCTCTTCCAGACCATAGGCAAGGCGCTGCTGCCCAGACGTGAATCGAATCACGGCGACCCGTACCACCGACCGCGGCACTTGGAGATTGCAAGAGCGCTTGCCGATACGGTCCTCGACCACCTTGGGCCATCTGTGGCGACCCCGGAGCCAACGTCAAAAGATTTCCACTATTGGATCATCATGCTACACACCATCCATGAGATGCTGATTGACCACCGTAAGCTTCTCCCCCCCCCCCCCCCAATTTCTCCCCATTCCTTGTTCAGCTAGAACGCTAACATTTGCCCAATAGCTTCAGCTCGTCAGAATGACCGCTCCAATGTGCAAATTATCATGCCTGTTCTCCTCGCGTTCAAGGAGCGCCGTGGTATTGAAGTACTCAATTCTATGCTTCGCGTTTTTGCAAAGACGGTAAAGAGTTCTAGCGCAGCTACTGCCGATGAATCTTCAAAGGTCAAGGTTGCCGCTTTTGGTTTGAAGAAGATATTGGACTTGTACTTCATTCTGGTCAACGGAAAGTACATCGCCGACACGCATAGTTTCTTCAACCTTCAGCGACAAACAGATCGGTCTCAAGTTGTTCCAAATATTCACAGTCAGATTACCGTCGAATTTAGGGCACTCATACTGCCTGTTGTAATAGAGCTTTGGGACTCAGAGTTTGTGGAGCGAGTGCCAGACCAGACTGTTAAGCGACTTGTGGACATTTTGAAGATGGTGTCGCTAGGCGAGAATGAACTGTTGCTAATGCCAAAGGATAAGGTACGCGATCTCTACGTCTTTTCCCAGGTCAAAAATACCATCGATGCTAATTGTTCTAGGTTCCTTTTATGCTTCTCAACTATACAGACGTGCGATTCAACTGGCGGGCCGTTAGAGTCCTTGTTCGCCAGCTTGCTGACGACTACGATGATGATCTAGCACAGGAAGCCGTGTTCCGTACACTTGGCAATGTTGTTACTGCCCCAGCGTACTGCACTGCACATGAAGCTGAGTTTGCAGGTGCTCGAAACCCTGTGCCTCCCGAGGATGCTCCGGATGCCGCGTCCTTGGCCGAGGGGGCTACGCCAACGACAACGAGCCGAGATGCTAGTGGTTCTCGTGCTCCGGACCCAGAAGCAATGTCGTTGGATACATCCCCCGATACATCTGCTGAAACATTGGATGACCTGATCTCTCGCCCTCCCGAGAACAATGAGTTGGCGAACGAAAGCGGTGCTGACACAGCGCCAAACGCTGCAGAAGCGGCTCCCTCTGGTAGTGGAGAAGCAAATCCAGCAGCTGCTACTCAGTATACTGCGGCCGACTTCAACTCACTCAAAGATGATCTTGACAATCATCGAGCAAAGCTACGCGAAAACCTGATTGACCAATGCCTTGACGTCATTCGCGCCCATCCAGATACGGCTATTGAGGTGTCTGAGCTTATCACCACTGTTGTTCTGCGACATCAAAATGCTGATGCCCACGAGGAAGTGGGGTTTACTCTCACGTCTGCTCTGGCATCTCTCGGTTTGGAAGAAGACGAGAAGAGACGCAACGGCAAGTGCATCGCTGCATATGCCCATCTACTTGCGCTATTGCTACAAGATGAGATGTTTTTCAGCCGAAATATCGAGACGCTGCGTGATAAGATCGACGACTATGTAGCGTTTCTCAAAGTCCCGCCATCGACACCGACTGAAGAGCTACCGCCTTGGATTCCCTTTATACTTTTAGTGCTAGAGACGTTGTTGAGCCATGATGAGAAACCTGTTGCAGCTCAATGGAAGGCGCCCAAGTCTTTAGATGAGACCGTTTCGGAACCCATCATCCAACTTAGAACGCCCTT
Organism: Trichoderma pleuroti; assembly: GCA_001721665.1. Lineage (NCBI taxonomy): Eukaryota > Fungi > Ascomycota > Sordariomycetes > Hypocreales > Hypocreaceae > Trichoderma > Trichoderma pleuroti. The sequence continues at coordinate 19,833 of MDJU01000247.1, forward strand.
GCTCGACGATCAGCAACGATCCAATGTCCTGGAGTCCCTTTTAGATTTGCTCCCACGCATAGGGAAAGAGGAGATGTTGGCAACTGCTATTCTACGAGTTCTCATCATCCTGACTCGTAGACGTTCGCTGGCTAAGCAAGTCGGCGAGAAGAAAAATCTGCAAAGACTCTTCCTCATGGCCAAGCAAATGTCAGGCGCTGGATCTGAACGTCTGAGGCAGACTAGACTGACGGCTCACCTCATCACCATCCTCCGCCACATTGTGGAGGATGAGGACGTTATCAAGCAAATAATGAGAGCAGAAATCAAGTCGGACCTTCCCAATCTTCAACGTACCCAGCGCGGCCATTTAGATGTGTCCACCTACCTCAGGGCGATGGCACCAGTTGCTCTGCGTGCGCCCGATCTCTTTGTTGAAGTAACCAATGAACTTCTTCGGTTCTCACGCTGGAATGCGCCCGCCACCGAAGGCGCCCGACCCCAAGCCTTGGTTTGGAAAGAACAGGATGAGGGGAACGCGAATGTGGCTCAAGCGGATACAGAAGAGGCTCAGAGAGATGACGTTAAGCAGTCGACTGAGTCAGGAGACAAGGAAATGCCAGACGCACACAAGTCACATCATGATAGCAAACGCCCCGTGGTCGAAAATCCGGACGGAGTCATCCATTTCCTTCTTTGCGAGTTGGTCAACTATCGAGAAGTCGAAGACAAGGAGATGCCAACAGTTAGCAAAGATTTGAAAGGAGAGAGCGAATCGACGGCCCCTACTGAGGTCCAGGATGTCTCTTCTGTCGACGGCGGAGCTATCGATGGTAAGGACAAGAAGCCGCAAAAGCCGACGTTCAAATCAGAAGAACATCCCATATTCGTGTATAGATGCTTTTTGCTCAGCTGCTTGGCTGAGCTCTTGCAAAGTTATACTAGAACCAAGGTGGAGTTCATCAACTTCAAACGCAGTGCCCCCCCTCTGACTACCAACACTCCTGTGAAACCGCGGTCAAGCATTCTCAACTACCTCATATACGACCTGCTGTGCCAGAGCAACCTGAGCGGCACGTCGGATAACATAGCATCAAAGAAGAAGGCCGCAACTTCTTCACAGACTCAAAAGGTTTTGGTCGCTTTGGTTTCAAAAACCAACGAGAAAGTGTTCGAACGCAAGCAGGAGAAGTACGCGTATGACGATGAGCCAGATCTGCTCTTCGTTCGCAAGTTTGTTCTCGACACCATCTTGAAAGCGTACGAGAAGGCACCGCTTACCGATGAGCCACTAGAGGTTCGCTATGCAAGGATGCAGTGCCTAGCCGAACTGATGAACCACATGATCGGCGAGAAAGACAAGGAGCAAAACTCTGGATCTCGCAATGTTGATACTATTCAGACAAGATCCCAAGCACAACTCCGGCGGCTCATGTACGAGAAGGGCTACCTGGATAAGCTTACGTCGTCTATTGCCGAGATCAACTTGAATTTTCCGGGGGTCAAGCGGGCGATTAAGTATATTCTGCGTGTACTTCGAGTTTTGACAGATACTGCGAAAGAACTTAGCCATTCAAACATCTTGGTATCCGACTCACAGGCTGACCAAAGTGACGAGGATTTTGCATCTACTTCATCCCTGTCAGATCTAGACGAGGGCCGGGAGGAAACTCCCGACTTATACCGAAACTCTGCCCTCGGCATGCTTGAACCTCGTGGGGAGGATGATGAATCTGAATCCGAGGAGCCAGACGACGACGACGAGGATATGTATGGGGATGAGTACGATGATGATGAGATGGACTACGGCGATGAAGGTATGTCGGATGATGAAGACAACATCAGCGATGAAGACGAAGAGCTTGGTGAAATGGGAGAAATCGAGGGACTCCACGGTGAGCCTGGAGTGGTTGAAGTCATCATGGATGATGATGACGATGACGACGACGACGACGACGAAGATGGTAGTGAAGACGATGACGATGACGAAGTCGACTCTGCTGATATGGAGGATGTTGAAGATCGAGTCGAAATTGTGGATGAGGATGGAAACCCCATTGAAGATGACGGAGAATCCGGATGGGAGAGCGAGACCAGTGCCGAAGAAGATGAAGAGCCAGAAGTCGACGATATTGACTACGAGGCCGAAGGCCAAGACGAACACGAGGCTCATCTACACGGTTTGGGTCCTGGAGATCTCCTGGATAACATGGCTAGAGCGATTATGGGCGGTGACCAAGATTACGAGCCTGAAATAATGGAGGCATTAGATGAGCATTATATGGATGATGGTCACGAGGAAGGAGGTGAGTAATGATTTTCTGCACATAAAACATTGTGGTTCCACTAACACCTTCGCCAACAGATGACGAGGAAGAGGACATTGAAGATGAAGAATACATCTATGATGACGATTATCCGCGTAAGTGGACCATTTCAAGACTGCATGAGGATGCCATCTAACTTGGCAAATAGTTAACGAGACTTTACCGCCAATGCCAGCTCTTGGGTGGGATGGATTCACACCAGAAGCTGACGAGAGGCATCGCCAACTCTTCTTGCTTGACAATAGCAGACGACCTGTCTTTGCACGAATGGGCGACCGCAACCCCTTCCCTCCGCGGTTTATGGCTGGTTCAAATCGGGAGCTTAGTGGTCAGTTGAAAGAGTCTTCTGATACTTCATTACTCGTTTAGATACTAACTTATTTCTCCGCAAAAGACTTCCGCAGCTACTTCTCTCGTAGCCATCGTAATAACGGACAGCAGTCTAACGCAGATGACGGCATCAACCCGCTACTTCGTCGCAACGACCAGGCTCAAGAAAATCAGCCGCGACCCGGTCAATCAAATTCAATCGGCCTTCGCTTCCCAGAGGGCTTCTTAGGGCCAGGCAGACATATGATCGATGGCCCCATGGGCTTCCTAGGAGAGCTTATGGAATTTCTGCCGATCATGGGGCGCAATGGCAACCATAACCAGCATGCATTCCACGTGCATATTACCGGTCCTGGAGGTCCTCGCAGCGCGGAACTCGGACCCATTCGCGGCCTAAGGAATGATCAGCGCCGAGATGCGGCGGCTCAGGAGCCTCATCAGGCGGTTGCTTTCACCCCTGAATCAACCTTGGATCGCTACCAGGAGGAGGCCAGGATGATTTTTGGTGGTAACCCCGCTGTGGAAGCTGCACGACTCGGCAACGCCATCATTGCGCAGCTAACCCCTGCAGCGATGGAACTGGAGAGGAAACTGAAGGCAGAGGAGGAGGAGAATCTAAAGCGTCAAGAAGAAGCTCGAAAGAAGCGAGAGGAAGAAGAGCGTGTGGCCAGGGAAGCCAAAGAAGCTGAAGAGAGAGCAGAAAGGGAAAGAAAAGAGGCTGAAGAACGCGAGACCGCTGCTAGACTCGCTGCCGAAGCTGCCGAAGCTGCCGCTCTTGCTGCCAGCCAAAACGCTGAACCACAGCCCAGCGAAGGGAATCGCAACCAAGGTAGTGGAGCCATGGAAGGAGTTGAATCGAACGAGTCTGGCGACACCACAGCGAGAGCCAATCTGCCAAGAGTGACAACCATCATCAGAGGCGAGGAGGTTGATGTTACGGAGTTGGGTATAGATCCAGATTACCTGGCTGCTCTTCCCGAAGAATTCCGAGAGGAAGTGATCGCCCAAACCGTTAGTGAAAGGCGATCTCAAGCCCGCGAGGAGGCTGCATCAGGAGAAACGACCGAAGTGTTTCAAGAATTTCTGGACGCTCTGCCAGAGGAGCTACGGTTGGAAATTGCGCAACAAGAGAGGCAAGAACAGCGTCGTCGTCATCGTGAAGACAGCCGTCGTCAGGCTGCTGCTGATGGCCAAGATGCAATTCCCACGGAGATGGACCCAGCCAGCATTCTCCTCACGTTCCCGCCGGAGCTTCGTGAACAAGCACTCATCGACCAGGGTGAAGATATCATGGGCCAACTTCCTCCAGAAATGGCCGCCCAGGTGCGAGCATTGACTCAACATCGTCCTCCACCAGTGGTTCATCAGCACCGAGGTATGCGACCAATTGTTCTCCCAGGTAGAACTTCCCTTAGCGCTGCGAGAGCCGCCGCCTTACAAGCACGAGGCTCTCCAGATGAACAAGGGGAGAATAAGTCTCAGCGGAGGGCTGTCGTGCAGATGCTCGATAAAGCTGGCGTAGCCACCTTGGTACGTCTGATGTTTATTGCACAGCAGGGCTCTATCCGAAACTACCTCTTCAGCGTATTCGCAGACGTATGCGAGAACCGACAAACTCGCCTGGAGGTTATCAGCACTATCCTGCAAATTCTGCAGGATGGTAGCACAGATATGAATGCCGTTGAGCGAAGCTTTGGCCAACTCTCGCTGAAAGCTAGAAAGCAGAGAGACAAGGACAAAGATACTGATCAGAAGGCTCCACAAGGCCTCAAGAGGACCTTGACTACTATTGGCAGCCTGACCACTTCTGGCCAGACAAATTCTGAGACATCTCCGTTGTTGATTGTACAGCAATGTCTAGATCTCCTTGTCGACCTATGCACCAAAAACCCGCACATCCCTTGGCTGTTCTTGACAGAACACGAGTCTGTGGGGTCTTCTCTCAAGAGGAGCCTCAGCCGTAGAGGAAAGGGCAAGGACTCAAAGGCTCATAAATATGCGATCAACTCCCTTTTGACTCTATTGGACCGCGAGCTTGTAACGGAAAGCTCGCTTGTCATGACACACCTCGCAGACCTGCTGAACCGAGTTACTCTTCCTCTTCAAAACTTGGAACGTCGACGCAAGGAGACGCAGGATGAGGATGCATCAGCGCCAAAGACAAACGAAGCGGAAACCCAGGCTGTTGTTACGGATGCGAATGAGGCAGAACAACAAACTAGCAACGACCAGACAGCAGATGGTGAGGCAGCATCTGCGCCAGCGGGATCTTCCGAGCAACAGAAGAAGGCCGGGGCGGAGGATTCAAAGGAGCAATCAAAAAAACACGTCACAGAAACGTGCCCGTCAGCTGCAGCCCCCAGTCATTCCACCTCAAAACCTCACCCTCGTGGTTAGAGTGTTTGTTGCCAGAGAATGTAGTTCGAAGACGTTCCAGAACACCATCTCTACCATCAAAAACTTGTCAGCTATACCTGGAGCCAAGACGATCTTTGGCCAGGAGTTGGTTAGCCAAGCTCGCTTGTTGAGTAGCAACATTGTGTCTGATCTAGACGATTTGCTTCCTCATATCGACGCGGCTACGTCCGGTACCGAGATTCAAGGAGTTGCCCTCGCCAAGTTCTCACCTGGAGCTTCAGAGCAGAACAAGCTTCTCAGAGTTCTCACCGCACTGGACCATCTATTCGATGGCAAGAAGAAGACGGACGACGTTGAGGAGGGTGGGCCCAGCGAGACCGAGAAGCAAGATCTTGTCACCTCGCTCTACCACAATTCAACGTTTTCTACCATGTGGGAGAAATTGAGCGCTTGTCTTAGTGCCATTCGACAACGGGAAAACATGCTCAATGTCGCGACAATCCTGCTTCCGCTGATCGAATCACTGATGGTGGTCTGCAAAAACACGACGACGAATGACGATCTCTCACACAGCCAGATTGTGAAGGACATGCTGCTGTCTAGCCCACAGCCAGAATCGCGCACGGCGAACCTCTTCTTTACCTTTACAGAAGATCACCGACGTATCCTGAACGAGCTCGTGCGACACAATCCAAAGCTCATGTCTGGCACTTTTGCTCTGCTCGTTAAGAACCCCAAAGTTTTGGAGTTTGACAACAAGCGCAATTATTTCAACAGAAGTGTTCACTCGCGGAGCGGCCAGAACCAGAGCCGGCCATCATACCCGCCGTTGCAGATTTCTGTCCGCCGAGAGCACGTATTCCATGACTCATTCAAATGGCTTTGCTTCAAGTCAGGAGACGAGATGAAATATGGCAAGCTCAATATAAGGTTTAATGGCGAAGAGGGTGTAGACGCTGGCGGTGTAACGCGCGAGTGGTTCCAGGTTCTCGCCCGGCAGATGTTCGATCCCAACTATGCTCTATTCATCCCGGTCTCGTCTGATCGCACAACTTTCCATCCGAACAAGCTAAGTGGCATCAATGATGAGCATTTGAGGTTCTTTAGCTTTATCGGTCGCATCATTGGCAAAGCCCTATATGAAGGTCGCCTCCTTGACTGTTTCTTCAGCCGTGCTGTTTACAAGCGTATCCTTGGAAAATCCGTCTCTGTCAAGGATATGGAATCGTTTGACCCGGATTATTACAAATCTCTTTGCTGGATGCTGGAAAACGACATCACCGACATCATTACGGAGACCTTTTCTGTTGAGGATGATGAGTTTGGTGTCACCAAGATTGTTGATCTTGTCCCCAACGGCAGAGAGATTGCGGTGACTGAAGAAAACAAGCACGAATATGTGCGTGTTGTGGTTGAGCATAAGCTCCTATCCTCGGTAAAGGATCAAATGGAGAACTTCTTGAGTGGTAAGTTATCATTTCGTGGCCATGACTGCACTGTTGAAAGCAATGTCTAATTTCTTCTCTCTCTTCTAATCAGGTTTCCACGACATCATTCCTGCAGAGTTAATCTCAATCTTCAACGAGCAGGAACTGGAGCTCTTGATCTCTGGCCTTCCGGACATTGACATTGACGACTGGAAAGCCAATACTGAGTACCACAACTACAGCCCTTCTTCTCCACAGATCCAATGGTTCTGGAGAGCCGTCAGATCATTCGACAAGGAGGAACTAGCCAAGTTGCTGCAGTTTGTCACCGGTACCAGCAAAGTTCCTCTCAATGGATTCAAGGAGCTCGAAGGCATGAACGGAGTCAATCGGTTCAATATCCACCGCGATTATGGAAACAAGGATCGCCTTCCATCAACGCACACCTGCTTTAACCGTATGTTAATTACCCTCCCATCAAATTTGATAATTCCTGTACTGACATTCCCTGACAGAGCTTGATCTCCCCGAGTATGACAGTTACGACATACTTCGCTCACAAATCATCAAGGCAATCACACAGGGCAGCGATTATTTCGGCTTCGCCTAATAGTGATAATGGGGACGGTGTGATTTTACAGAATGGTAACCCTTACATGTATGGCATTGACACTTGGGTGGCCGAGAGAAATATCCTTGGCACTTTATGACTATTTGTAATGCATAGCTCTTCCAGAACTCATGGTGGAGATTTGAAAGAACAAAAAAAGACAAAAAAGGAGGGGTTGGGAGGAACAAGGCTCCTTACTCGGAAATCTCACCTTGCTAGGAGAAGTGCAGATCTCTCTGGCATTGGCGAGATGTTTCGAAATGGGATGGCATGGAAAGCAAGGGTTATGATTGATAGGGGTGGTTAAAAAGACATTGCTTTCAAAGTAGATTAGCAGGACTACCTAGGCTTAGAATCGGGCAAATACAATAGGTTTTTCATGAAGACATCTCTCCACAATCTTGACTGTATGATGGCCTCAATTTTAATTAGTTAGGTGGACATCTCGTAATTAGTTGATGCGTTGCTACACATTCAAGATGTACGATGCAATATACGCCTACGCATGGACTCGAATATTTGGGCAAATACAACCCCACGATGAAAGATGGAGCAAAGAACACGAGGAAACATCAATGGCGTCATGAATGCATTTTGAAATATGTCGATATGTTTCTAATACATTCATAACAGGTGGGCCCGAAATTAAGCCCGAGAGATCCTCACTCCCAATGCATGCAAACCACAGGACCAAGGTATGATGATTCCCCTTTTTTTCTCATTCATTATAACAAAACGCCGAACCCTTATTTGTGCATGGAGCTTGCTCGTCGCTTGCGGGCATCGGCCTTGTGGGCCTTGGCCTCGGCGACGCGCTTGGCAAGGATCTGGGCGTACTCGTTCTGTTGTTGGAATGTGTTAGCAGTTGTAAATTGCGAGAGAAGAAAAAATTGAAGGAGAATACTCACGGCCTCGTCCTTGACCTTCTCGGCCTGGCGGCGCTTGAGAGCGAGACGGTGGCGCTTGTGCTGCAGGCGCTGGGGGGTGACCAGTCTCTGGATCTTGGGAGCCTTGGTGTAAGGCTTCTTGCCCTCGCCCTTGGGCTGGACCTCTCGTCGGATGACGTACTTGCGGACCTATTGTTTCGCCCATGGTGATTAGTTCCATTGAATTCTTATACTTTTTGTTTTCTTTAACCTCGGCACCGGGCCAGCCCTTTTCCTCGCCCTTTGAAAGGCGGAGAAAAAAAAAAGTTGGCCCAGTAGTCTTCTCACACTCTACCCGGACTGCCATTCCCTCCACCGCAGCTCCGGGTAGGCGATGACCGAGTATGGGTACAGGGTGAAACATACATCGTCATCCTTGGTGAGGTTGAAGAACTTGCGGATCTTGGTGGCGCGCTTGGGTCCGAGGCGCTTGGGCTGGACGACGTCGGTCAGGCCGGGGATGTCGGCGTCACCCTGCTTGACGATGCTGAGGGCGAGGACGGACAGGTCCATGGCGACGATGCAGCCGCGGACGGACTTTCGCTTGCGCTCGCCGGTTCGGCGGGGGCGGTAGCAGGAGTGGCCGTCGGCGAGCAGGAGGCGGACACGGCTGGGGTGCATGACACCCTGCTTCATGGGGAAACCCTGCTTGTCGTTTCCACCAGTGATGCGGAAGATGTAACCCTTGAACTCGTCGCCGACAGAGTCACCGGGGACCTCAGCGCCCATCTATATCATCAAAAAAGACGTGTTAATTCTCGAATTCTTTCTGCGTTGGGGGGATGCTGTGGCATAAAGCCTTGGAAGATGCGAGGACGGAAGAAGAGGTTTTTTTTTCGATATCGAGTATGGTGTTCTTCTCTCGTCGATAACCAAAAACCCCGTCCTGCTCTCGTTCCGTATTTGGGGGGGAGGAGACGTACGCGCTTCTCCATGAAGACGGCGAGCTTACGCTCATCCTCAATGTCGATGAGCTTCTGGCTGCCATTGGCAGGGTAAGAGATGTTCAACTATCGAAGAGAAAGAGAAAATCATGTTAGCGACGACGCTGGAGTTTGACACGGCGGTAGATTGACAAAGGTGCAGATGATGATGAGTTTGCAGCATCTGGCCTTGTCGATGGAGAATAGATTCGTTCCGCATTGGGAGGAGCATTAGCATGGTATCGTACCTTCATCTTGCCAGTGTTGTGGTGGTGCAAGTTTGGCTTGACCTGGCTCGCGTGAAGTCGGCTTTTGGTGTTGAAGGAATGGGTAGGGCAAAAGAGCGAAATTGGGGCGGGAGAAAAAAAAACGAGAAAATGTTGTGTGCATTCGCCTAGGGCTCCATTTTGGCGTGTGGGAAGTTAGCCCGGCCAATCAGAGAGGTTTCTGTGCACTGGTGGGGTCCTCGCCTGTGGATGGTTAGAGCGATCTCCCAGATCCCAGTTTTGGTGGGAGTGTGGCTGGGGCATTTTCACCAGCCTCTTTGTCCTGGAGCTTGAAATGCGGCGTCGATCCACCTTTGTCTCTGGGAACATGTGGGGCAGGCTTCTCATCTCAAGCTTGTTCTTGAGATTGATGTTGCTTGATGAGATTTGTCCAATCATCTTCTCATTCGCACATCACTATATTCACCGTTTCAGCGTTTTTGATATCATTTCACTTGATTCAACCGTACAGCCATTCATCCAGCCATGTCTTTCTCCACGGCCAAACTATATCCTCCATCCAAGCAAACTTCCACAACCACAACCAACCCACTCCCAACCCTCCTGCAAACACCATCCGGCCTCGCCATTCTCGAACTCCAAGGAAGTATAAACCTCCCCCAAGACACTCAAGGCGAGACGCTCAAAGACGTGGAATTTGGAAGACTCGAGTTTCCAGAATACTCGCCAGACGCCATCGGAACGGCTTGGATGAAGCGCGTCCACATGTACATTGGCCAGCACCAGCGGCTAACGGGCGAAGTCAAGAAGCTCCCCAAGGCGCTTGCCGTGGTGAGGAAACGGCAGAATCGGATGCTGGAGAGCTCTTCTGGGCCGTATATGGAGGAGGGCGATAACCTAGAGGTGGTTGAAATTGTCAAGTACAAGCTCATGTTTGCGAACCGACCAGAACCTGTTGGAACGGCTCACGCCCCCGCTTCATGATGGAGAGAAGAGGAAATCTCTTTTCTTCTCATCTCTCTATATTGTATATAATTCACTGCATCAACACCACAACGATGCCTTTATGAACAAGTCATGACGAAATATGGATACGATTGTTATGGATCCAGGTTGCTTATATTCATGGGGGGCTACGGCATTATCACCACCCTTTCCGTATAGTACAAGAATACCAAAAGATTTCTCTTCCAATGGAGCAGTAGATCGTGTCCATCATTATATAGGTACCTTGCCGGGAATTAGCAGCTATTCTGCAACCTTGGCATCCAGGCCTGCAAATAATGATAAGATTATTTCGTTGTGTAAAGGTTGCAGCCTAAAGCAAGGTTAAGCAATTGCTTTTAGTTGGCTCGTTTATAGATGAGCAAGTATACATTACTTTTGAATTGTATTGCAACTACAGCGAACCATCTTATACCGAGCCCCGAGCCCAAACCAGCAGCCAATCCAGCCCGCGCCCATCAGCCATCTAAGCCATTCATCCAGCCCATTCCACAAAGTCCGCCCAACTCCCTCTAGTATATCAGCTTGCCGGGTTAGACGTGTAGAGCGGTATTATATGCAGCAAGATCTAGTGTAGCGCTGGTTTATTAGTGCAGCGATATTGCTGGATTACACGCGCCGATGGATTAAACAACCTTGTGGTTGAAATGGAGATGAAGGAGGTGAAGGAGGTGAAGGAGGTGAAGGAGGTGAAGGAGGTGAAGGAGGTGAAGGAGGTGAAGGAGGTGAAGGAGATGAAGGAAATGAAGGAGATGAATGAAATTTTGGCAAAGAAAAGGCCTGCTATTGCACAAGGCTGCTGGAATTGGTCTACCGGTGCCCAAGGCCGCTGAAAAAGATACGCAAGAGTTATCAATAACAAGACATGCAATACACGAGCTCAGTAAAAGCAGAAGCAATAGATGTACTTCCCATAGTCAATACTATAGAAAATACCTTTTTTCAGTCTGCAACCTTTGCAACGTCTGCAAGTCTATGTAGCGATACCTGCAAGCCTAGGGGTCACTTTGCAAGGCCTAGCAGGATTACACCAAGTCCCACCAAGGTATATATACTCTATGCCATGATCCAAATACGTGGCTAAATCGCTCTACCAGACGGCATTCACGCCGCAACACCCTCGAGCGGCTTCGTTCTCCCCAGCCCATCTCGTCCATAGTAATCCATAGGGTAGATGCCATCACCACCATCCTCTTTACCCCAACCTCCTCTCTTCTCCAGCGCCACAAGCGCCTCATAAGGAGTCAGGAGCGGCCTGGGAAAAGCGTATCCCCAGTCGATACTCAGCCGCGGGCATGCAACCTGCACCCAGCACTCGACATCGCTCATCATGGCAAGCTTGCCGGGGAAGATTTCGCTCAGGAGGAGATCTACCTTGGGGATGCCGCGCTCGGCCAGCTCCCGCTCGATGAGGGCCAGCGTATGCGGATTCCCCTGGCGACCGAGCGATCCCAGGATGAGGCCCCAGCGGCGGGCTTTGCGGGCAGTCTGGATGGCGGAACGGCGCACCGACTGCATCTCGTCGTGGCCGTACGTCTCTCGCGTCAGCTTGCGTGAGTATGGGTCGTAGCGGTACGCAGGAACGGCCGGATTATGAATCATGATGCTCTCGAGATGGAAGCGCCCGTCACCGAGATAGAGAATCAGGTCGATGCCGTCCTCGTCCCGCAGACGAGGCGACGTGCACCCCAGAATCTCACCCTTGCTGAGCGGCCCGATCTGAGGCACGACGACGCCGAAACCGGCTGCTTCGAGGCTGCTCCGTATGCCGTGGATGGTGGCGTTGAACTGAATGGTGCCGACAATCGCAATGGTCTTGCCACTGGCAAAGTTTCTCTCCAGCGAGGCAATCAGATGCGCCGTGTCGATGCTGATGTCGACAAAGACGTACAGCGTCTTGATCTTGGTCACGTCCACGGGAATCAAGCAGCTGTGCGCATAATGCACCAGCAGGTCGCAGCCCAGCGCCCGCGCAGTGTAATCGTCGATGCAGCACGCGCCGTACGTCACATCGCCCATGATGAGCGTCTCGACGCCTGGGCAGAACTGCGTCACAATGTCGGAAATGGTCGTCGCAAACAAGAGCAGGCCTTCGGGCATCTGCAGCGCGACTTTGCGCGCTCCCGACTCTCTGATTCGGTGTATTGTCTTTGGGATTTCAAAGTTGTAGTTGGCTGGCAGCAGCGCGATGGCTTCCTTGAGGCTGGGGTCTTCTAGTATTTCTTTGGGGACTCTGTTGAGAAGTCGCGGAGCTCGTCGAGGCTTGGCCGCTGCATGGTAGGATCATGTTAGAGAGCCAACGAAGCGGTTTTACTATTAGATAGTCGCAATATACCTTGAACAGCGCCGCTCCCTCCCTCCTCTGTTGATCCCTTTGCTGCCGCCGCCTCGTCCGCCGCTCTCCGTCCTACAAAGCGCCTCTTTGGTTGTCTTAATGCCGGTGTCGCATCTTTTGTGGTGTCGTTGTCTGCTCCGTGAACTTCTAGTCGCGCTTCCTCAATATCTGCCGCCGCGCCGAGATCGACGAGCGCCCGGTCGTCTTCCATCTCTGGCTGTTTGTAGACGTCTCTCTTCTCGCTCTTACTTCATTTCTCTTTCCCCGTTGCCCCTCGCTGCCCCTCGTTTGCAACTTGCTTTTGTGTTTCCCGTCCGTGGCAAAGTCGGCAATTTCGACTTCGTATGCGAGATTTGTGTTAACTGGTGGCTCCGATAATTTGGATATCTGTCAATATGCAATTCGAGAATATGGCAAGATTGGCGGTGGTTGTTACTGACAAAAGCTTTTACACTGATGGCACATCCAAGGTGGGGTGATTTGATGGATCGCAATCGGCCCCACAACGGAACTTGTCTTCAGCTGTCATGCACCTATTGCTTCACTTAAACAAGACATGATGAGAAATTACACTTATAAGCCTCATGATTATTCAACATCATTCCTACCTTCTCCTTTCTCTGCATTAGTACCTATAGTCGTAGCAATTTATAAAATAACATTACTTGTATACTGTTCAAGATACTCTTCCGTATAAACATCATTACTACTATTGTAATAACAATCCCTCTACGACCTCTTCTTGCCATCAATACTGAACCTGTAGCTCGCCTGAACCACATACGGACCGTCATCCGGCCCCCAGATCTGCTTCCTCCCCCATTCCGGGTTGTTGATGCCGTCAATCCAGTCCTCCACCTCCATCACCAGACATCCGTACCGTGGAATCGTCCGCGGGAAATGCCTGTTGTTGTGCAGGCCCTGCGTCTTCTTCAGCGCCAGCGTACCGTCTTGCCCGTTGCAGCTGTACACCTGGAAGGCCGTCTGGTCCGAATAGATATCCAGGTGGATGCCCGACCAAGGCGAGGACAGACTCGCAACAGGGCCTTCGGTACGCCAGTCAAAGGGGCCCAGCGCTTCCCGGTTGACGAGGTAGCAAGTATCTAGTGTCTCCGTTAGCTCAGTCCACAATGTTTTCCTATGTCCTCCCTTGATAAACACGAAAAAGGATGCCAGAATTCTTACCAAAACCGGTACAGTTGTTGCCGCAATTGTCCTTGATACCGCTCTGCTGGAAGCCCTTGCCAAGCTGCTTCGGCTGCGACCAAAAGTCATTCGCCGTGTTCTTCTTGTTCGCCAAAATGTCCCCCGTCGGGATCAGGAAGCCATCGACATCGACGCGCTGTCCGCTGTACGGAAGATGCAGCGTGTGGTTCAGCGCCGTCTGGGTCTCGTTGTTGGCAAAGCCGTCCAGGTTCCAGTACGTGTGGCTGCTGAGCATGATGGGCGTCTTCTTGGTCGTTGCCAGCGCCACCATCTTGAAATCCCACTGGTTCTCCTGCACCGTGTACGTGATGTGCGACACAACCTCGCCGGGGAAGCCCTCCTTTCCGTCCGGGTCGACGATGCTAAAGGTGATGCTCGTCGCCGTGTGCGCCGAGACGGTAAAGTTGCGCCAGTCCCAGCCGTCGGGGCCTCCGTGCAGCGTGTCCGATCCGTCGGGCGCCGCCTTTGTGGGATTCTCATTCGGCAGCGTGTGATATGTCTTGCCGTCAATGGCAAAGGTGCTGTTCTTGATGCGGTTCGCGTACCGGCCCGGCACGCCGCCAAAGTGCGGATGCTGCTTGTCGATGCCGTAGTAGGTGGCATTGTCGAAGCCGCCGACGAGGTCGCGCTGGATGCCGTAGCGATCATTGACGAACAGGTTCGAGACGGAAGCTCCATACGGAATGAACGACGCCTCGATGCCCTTTGCGCGGATCCAATACTTGCCGTCCTTGTCTGGGCCGCTTCCGCTCGACGCGGCGCTGGCTGTAAGTGCAAGGGCAGCAGCCGCAGCCAACACGGCCAAAGAGTGACCCGTCAGCTTCATGATGAGCAATTCTTTCCTCCAAAGAGATCAAAGACACAATCAGAAGAGGTCTCGCAGCGCAGCCGCCTGTGAAGAACAAAACGCAGCCCCTGTGAGAAAGCCAAGCAAAAGGGAGATGGCCAAGACAATTTGCAGATCGGAAAGGGCCCAAGGCGCATACCCCATGCATTAAGTACTCCAGAGGGCCATGAGTGACACAGCACGACGCGCCCAATGCTACTCTAACCTTGCACAAAACAAAAGTATGCAGCATATCTCGTATCTTTAGCTTTCCTTGTCCATCCACATGACGCAGAAACCAAAGTCCCGGCCAACATATCAATGTCCACAACAGGCAACCAACCACGATGATCTCAGGGGGGCTGGAAAAGCAATGAGAGGGGTAAGGTTGGCTTTCCCCGGATTTCCCATGAGGAGAAAAAGGAGGGACTAGCTAAGCGACTGAAGAAGGCACAAGTTCCCGAGAGCGACAAGAGAACGAGGGGGAGGTGAACGAAGGATTGATTCGCTTCTCCGGGGTTGGAGCGGTTGATCAATGCATACGAGCATGATGTCACCTGTTTATGATGCAGGGTGTAGGAATCGCGATGCAAACAACCGGGGAGAGCATAACAAGCCCCAGGACTCATGTAACAAAGTCTTATCTTGTAACAAAGTTTTATCTTGTAACAAAGTTTTATCTTTACTTTTTATTATTTGCCTCTCCTATTCATGTCATTTTGATTTCCAAAGATATCCTATATACTCTGTAGGTCACAACAAGTTAAACTAACAATCAATTCTCATAGGATGCCGTCTCTTCCACGGCCTCGATCCATCTCTTCACACACCAACATAGTCAATGTAACCTCAAACGCGGGGCAACAGATCAGATACAATGGCAACCTCGATCCCTCCATTCCTCCCAATGAACAACCAAACTACATGTATTCGTACCTACTACTATTTACCCCCTCAAACAACCTCATAGGTGCGCCAAAAGTGCTCCCCATTGGAACTAACACACGCCTATCTTTTAATCCAGCCTCAAAACCTCCTCGTCTAATACGCTATACGCCATAGTAAGTATTAAGCGCTCCAATGGCTACAAGCCAAAATCAACGACTTGCTAGACTAAACGGGAACCACGGCCTTTCCCCCCTGGCTCAGCGGCTTACAGGCACATTTGCATTTCAACGGCTATTTCCGCACCACTCAGATCGCGATACTCCCTACGCATTGCTTTTTATTACCAAATGGATCAAGTACATCATCTGGGATTGAGCGGTGAAATCCCTACCCTGCATCAGTCCAATTCACGTTGCATTGCATCATGCTCGGCCAGATCCTACTGTACGCGAAGCCAAACCCGCACACGGTAGACATGCCTGTTTGCAACTCTTTTGGAAATCGACTTGCCATTTGCTCTGCTGCCTATATTCACGCTACAACCCTTCTGCATTATCGTGTCAGATTGCTGTCCTCCCAGCACAAGTCGGAAATACCAAACAAGGAAAGAAAAATAGAGAATAACAAGTTCCACACCCAGGGTTTATGCACCTCACTTTCTACCACAGGTAATACCATACTTCCAAGCCAAGCAACTAATTTATACTTTACTTCTGCTTCTCTCCCGAAAAGAAAACACCAGACGTCGCCGAGGAGCGATCCTATGCGTCAATCAGGTTCTCCTCAGCCTGCTGCCTGTCGTTTGAGGCGACCTCGGCTCGCGCCTTGCCCTTTGCCTTGGCGTCCTTTTGAGATCGCTGGTAGAACTCATTGAGGATCTTGGCCGGGATACGGTTGAGCAAGTCCTTGGGGTAGATGCGGAGCAGGCTCCAGGCCAGATCCAGGGACTCGTAGATCGATCGGGACTCGTACGCGCCTTGGCTGATGAACTGGCGCTCAAACTTGTCCAGGAACTCGAGCGACAGCTTGTCCTCGGACGACAGAGCCTCCTCACCAACGACAGCCTTCATGGCCGCGGCATCACGGCCAATGGCGTACTTGGCATACAGCTGGTTGGACACATCACCGTGATCCTTGCGCGTCATGCCCTCACCAATGGCAGACTTCATCAAACGCGACAGCGACGGCAGCACGTTGATGGGCGGGTAGATGCCACGGTTGTACAGAGGTCGGTCGACGAAAATCTGTCCCTCGGTAATGTATCCTGTCAAATCGGGGATGGGGTGGGTAATATCGTCGTTGGGCATGGTCAAGATGGGGATCTGGGTGATGGAGCCGTTTCGTCCCGTCACACGGCCAGCTCGTTCGTAAATGGTCGACAAATCCGTGTACATGTAACCGGGGAAACCACGACGACCGGGAACTTCTTCTCGAGCGGCGGAAACCTCACGAAGGGCATCGCAGTAGGCCGACAAATCGGTCAAGATGACCAAGACGTGCTTCTCGAGCTGGTAGGCGTAGTACTCGGCTGTTGTAAGGGCAAGACGAGGGGTAATAATACGCTCGATACTGTTTGGAGTGTGTTAGCCAACAGCCTTCGTCAGGGGAAAAAAACAAGACTGCGTACGTAGGATCGTTGGCAAGGTTGAGGAACAGAGTAGTACGCTCCAGACTGCCGTTCTCTTCGAAATCGCGGGTAAAGAATCGAGCAGTCTCCAGGTTGACACCCATGGCACCAAACACAATGGAGAAGTTCTCCTCGTGGCCGTCATGAACACCCTTGTTGGTAATTCCCTTCTGCTTGACCAAGCCAGCCTGTCGGCAAATCTGAGCAGCGATTTCGTTGTGCGGCAGACCAGAGGCTGAGAAGATGGGAATCTTTTGTCCGCGAGCGATCGAGTTCATCGTATCAATGGCCGAGATACCAGTCGCAATCATTTCTTCGGGGTATTCCTAAGACATGTTAGGCCATGCTGCTCGACCCACGAGGCATCATCGAAAAGAATACAACTCACTCGAGAGAAGGGGTTAATGGGACTGCCGTTGATGTCGAGGTACTCTTCTGGCAGCACCTTGGGGCCCTTGTCGATGGCTCGTCCAGATCCATCAAAGATACGGCCAAGCATGTCCTCCGAGACACCGAGCTTAAGGTTCTGACCGGTAAACTTGACACGAGTCTGGATGTTGCATTTCCTGTTAGTCACCAGCCCTCTAGCGATTGGCAATCGGGCTCACTTGCCTTCTTCACATCGATACCGGGAGTGCCCTCAAAGACCTGGACGACAGCTCGGTCACCTGCCCCCTCTCATGTCAGAACACGTATTTCCACGCAGGCATTGGCGGCGCCATGCTGATATATAGGTGCAGTATAGAAGGGGGATCATCACCCACCTCGGGCTTCCAGAACCTGTCCGTTTCTCTCCGTTCCGTCGGGCAACGTAAGCGTAACGATCTCATTGTATCGCGGGAATTTGACCTATACCGCAACCAGTCGTCAGCACTGTACATGGCCGATCCTCATTCCATTCACGTCATGGCAGCTGGGATGAAGACAAGAATCAAGACAGGAGAGAGGGAGAGCGAAGATGCCATACATTCTCGACAATAACCAGCGGACCATTGACACCGCTCACGGTGTTGTACTGCAGTTGCGGCACAACTGAGTAGGATGACGAATTGCGTGGGTCCGCCATTGCTGCGAATCTATCTTGTGTTTCTTCTGTTTCCGCCTGCGTGCAGCTGGAAGCTTCCCCTCTGAAGCTCTATTCTCTCCAAATCCTGGTCCGGATTTCGATCTTATGCGGTCACGGCGCAGCAACCTCTAGTAGCCACGAATTACCGTCGGGGGCGAGAGTTGAATGCGGAGGAGCGTATTGACCGAGAAGGAGAAACGGGTGTAAGCGAGCCAAAAGGTGCAAAGGAGTTTTAAAAAAGAGGTTCGGGTCTTCGAGCAGCGAAAAAAGGAACCACCGAGCTCGAATGTCGGGATGCGTCGTCGCAAAGGGGAGCTGGCGAGATGGGGAGGGAAAGATCAAGGTCGGAGACAGAACAAGAGAAGGCTGGAAGCGAAACAGCTCGACAAGTGGAGACAAAGAGCCCGGCGCCTTTCAATCCATCCATCCAAATGGCCTGGGCGGTTGTTGTTCCAGCGAGCGTCGTTAGTGGGTTTAGCGGTTGCTTTGGGGCGCTGAGGCCTCTGCGCTGCGCCAAAAAAAAATAGACCCCACGCCGAGCGCCTTTTGGCTGGCTGGAGTCATGATTTGGACAGCGAAGAAGAGCGGCCGTGACATCACATGACTGCTAGCGGCAGGTGCTTGGAATTGCGTCCCCCAGCAACCTTTCATGTCTTGGCGACGGTGTGTTTTGCATAGGAATCTTGTGCTGCTTGCTATCTGGTGTTGGTATTATTTACTCTCCTCGCATGTGCTCCGCCATTGGGTACAAAGAAGTCCATTCAAGACAGAGACGGAGCATGGACACGGTACCGAGTACCTCTCCTGAGGGGAGCAAAGCACCAGCGGTCCAAGCTTGTATAGAGGTAGAAGCTACCCCTCCAAAACTGCATCGGCATCCATTGGCAGCGACACGACGGAGGAAGCTCGGTGATGCCCTACAAACAACGATGACTGCACCCTTGTCTATAAGCACAGCGACGGAACTATTGCAGGGTTGATTGTTTGAAATAGAATAGAGGTTCAATTAATCTGACAGAGTTGATTTAATCAATATACATAATACAGAATTGCAACAAGGGTCAACGCTTCAACAAGGTCGACGGTACCTCTCGCCAAGAACCAAGCTGTAAGCGTAAATCATACAACCCTACCTATTTGAGCATAAAACATGACAGGTAGGTAGGTAGTATAGTAGGTATGTGTGTAGATAGGTATATATTTACTGGTCGAGATCAATAATACTCACTTCTTCATCATCACCATCATCACTGCTCTATGCCTTGTCAGCAGCCGCAGCAGCCTCGGCTCCCTTCCTCGACCTCGCTCCCAGCACCGCCTTTCCTACCGAGCTGTCATTCGGCTTGCCCAATTCCTGCGTAATCCACGCCCCAATATCCGCCATGGCATCCAGATCAACGCCCGTCTCCATGCCCAAGCTCTCCATAAAGTAAACCATGTTCTCCGTCGCCACGTTGCCCGTCGCTCCAGGGCTGTAAGGGCAACCGCCGAGCCCGCCCACGCTGCTGTCGAATGTTCGGATCCCGTGCTCTAGTGACACGGCCGTGTTGACCAGCGCCTGTCCATACGTGTCGTGAAAGTGCATGGCAATGTCCTCTGTGCGAATGCCCGCCGCACTCATGCACTTGAGCAGCGCGCTCGTCCGGGGCGCGGTGCCCATGCCAGTGGTGTCGCCGAGTGAAATCTCGTCGGCTCCAGACTCCAGCAGGTCAGTGGCAATCTCGGCCACCTTGTGAGGGTCAACATCGAAGCCCTCAAAGGGACAGCCCAGCACCACGGAGATGTAGGCTCGCACACGGAGCCCCAGCGCCTTGGAGTCCTGAATGACAGCCTTGAACCGGTCCAGCGACGTCTTGATGTCGCAGTTGAGGTTCTTCTGCGAGAAGCTCTCTGTGGCAGCAGCAAAGACGGCCACCTCCACCGCCGGCTTCTTGACATCGGGCTCCAGCAGTGTAGCAAATCTCCCGGGGTTCTGTTTCAACAGCGCTTCCGCACTTTGGAAACCCTTTGTATTCGGCGCGAGGAAGGAGTAGGTGATGGGAACGGGAGCCTCAATCTTTTGTTGTAGGATATGCTCCATGATCTCGCTCGAGTTGGCCATCTGCATCGCCTCGAATCAGCCGTCCTTCTCCAGAAATCAAAACAAGCCTTCTCTTACCTGCGGCACCCATTTCGGCGCTACAAAGGAACCGGCTTCAATCGTCGTCAACCCCGTCTTGGCCAACCGCTCAATCAGCTCAATCTTGGTTGCCAGCGAAATGGCCTTTTTCTCGTTCTGCAGCCCGTCTCGTGGGCCGACCTCGACGATCCTGACTCGGCTGTCGGATGACGTCTGGGGGCGGCTGGCCGTTGCGAAGCCTCTGTGCACCCTCAGCGGTGAGGAGCGCCTGCAGGCCCGGCAGATGGACGATCGAAGGAGAGACATGGCGAGCGAGGCAACGGGATCTGGGTGGGAGGCGCCGAGTCGTCGACAATACAAGGGGTGGGCGCTGTGTTGGAGTGGCAGCAGTGGCAGGTATGAAATGAATTTGATGGCAATTGGGAGCGGCTGCACAGAGCGGCGATTGTCGCGTATTATCGGCCCGTGGCACCACGTCTGACGGGGCTATTGCAAGTCACGCCCGCCCGTTTGGCCCGGCGTCGTCCTCCGCATTCCTCGGCCTTAAAAAAGAGGGTTGCCCTTCTCACAACTGTCGGGCCGCCGACTAGTCTAGCGTAAGGGTGGATAGATTGATCATTGTTATTGTGGCTAATGATCTTTATGACTACTATACTTGAACTTGGGCATGATAGAAATCAAGACGAGGTACCCCGGATTTATACAACGCAGCGGCAATCGCAGGATTCGCTCAGCATGCATTTTACACATTAGAATCTTGTCTTATACACCAATTGCTCAAATCAACCTTATAGATAACAGCGTCTGTTGGCTTCTTTCCATTTACAGATTTGCTTTTTAACATTAAAAACTGAGGCTTGCGACCTAATAAAGAAAATACACCTCCTGTCCAAGAGGACGCAGGGGCGGGATTAGGTGGTACCGGTTTTCACAGTCCATACCCTCAATATCCATGACTCCAACAGCAAAGAAACAACCTAGTACTCAGCCTCCATCTCCTCGTTGTCGAGAGAGTCGGCAGCAACCTCCTCGTAATCGCGCTCCAGGGCAGCGAGATCCTCACGGGCCTCGGAGAATTCACCTTCCTCCATACCCTCACCAACGTACCAGTGAACAAAGGCACGCTTGGAGTGCATGAGATCGAACTTGAGGGAGAGGGAGGACCAGGCCTCGGCGATGGCGGTGGTGTTGGACAGCATGCAGCTATTTTTGCGCGTTAGCTTAGACTCATGCACATACACACATGAGGGGGAAAATCTTTGGTATAAGAAAAAACTTACACAGCACGGTTGACCTTGGCGAGATCGCCGTTGGGAACGTTCTCGGGAGCCTGGTAGCAGATACCGAGCTTGAAACCAGTGGGGCACCAGTCGACGAACTGGATGGTGCGCTTGGTCTTGAGGGTGGCGACGGCGTTGTGGGCGTCGTTGGGGACAACGTCACCACGGTACAGCAGGCAGGTGGCCATGTACTTGCCGTTGCGGGGGTCACACTTGACCATCTGGTTGTTGGGCTCGAAGCAGGACATGGTCATCTCCTGGACGGAGTTGGCCTCGTGGGCAGCCTTGGCAGCAGAGATGACGGGAGCATAGGCGACCAGAGGGAAGTGGATACGAGGGTAGGGGACCAGGTTGGTCTGGAACTCGTTGAGATCAACGTTGAGGGAACCATCGAAACGCAGGGAGGCGGTGATGGAGGAAACAACTGCGTGGGCAAGCGATTAGCGCATGTAGACATTTTTTCTAGACACAGATTCGGACTGCTACTTACCCTGAGCAATCAGGCGGTTAAGGTTCTCGTAGTTGGGGCGCTCAAGACCGAGGTTGCGACGGCAGATGTCGTAGATGGCCTCGTTGTCGACCATGAAGGAGCAGTCAGAGTGCTCCAGGGTGGTGTGGGTGGTCAGGATGGAGTTGTAGGGCTCAACGACGGAGGTGGCAGTCTGGGGAGCAGGGTAGACGCAGAACTCGAGCTTGCTCTTCTTGCCGTAGTCGACGGACAGACGCTCCATGAGGAGAGCACCGAAACCAGAACCGGTACCACCGCCGAAGGAGTGGAAGACCAGGAAGCCCTGAAGACCAACGCAGTTGTCGGCAACACGTCGGATCTTGTCGAGAACGCCCTCAATCAGCTCCTTGCCGACGGTGTAGTGGCCACGGGCGTAGTTGTTGGAAGCATCCTCCTTGCCGGTGATCATCATCTCCGGGTGGAAGAGGTTGCGGTAAGGACCGGTGCGGACCTCGTCGACGACATTGGGCTCCAAGTCGCAGTAGATGGCACGGGGAACGTACTTGCCCTGGCCTGTTTGAAAGGGTTAGAGGTGACCATATTCCCAACGACACCATATAAAAAGGAGACGGGGGGGACAGGAAAACCAGACAAAACAACATACCAGTCTCGGAGAAGAAGGTGCTGAAACCCTGATCGGGGTCCTGAGCCTTGCGCTCCTCAGTGAGGTAACCATCGGGCTGTATGGGAAGAAAAAAGACGTTGTTAGCTTCGCGTTTTGGAGTCGTGGAAGGGTGGTAAACAATGGGCTCAAGCCACATGTACGGGTGCGGTGGTGGTGTAGTACCTGGATACCGTGCTCGAGGCAGTAAAGCTAGAGAAGTGGCCAATGTCAGCTCGAATGGTCAAGAAACAACAATGCCAATGGCGGATCAACTCACCTCCCAGCAGGAATTGGCAATCTGGCAAC
>MDJU01000248.1:0-42673 GCA_001721665.1 Trichoderma pleuroti
GAAGCAACATTCTCACTCGCCTTGGAGTAGGCAGATTCAGCAGCCTTTCCCGCAGCAGAAGCCATTGAAATGGCAGAGTCGGTGAAGGCCATGGGTGTGGGGGTTGGTGTGGCTGTTAGGGAGGACCATGCCGAAGAGGCAGCAGAAATGAAGTTGTTGTAGCGATCGTGCGCGATCCCGAGTCCGGCGTAATAGTTGTACTTGGCCTGTTCGTAATATTTCTCAGCTGCAGAGGTCGAAGTAGGGGTTGCGGTTGCTAATCCCAGGGCAATCAAGGCGCTCTGGTACTGAAGTTCCGCCCACAGCTTGCCCTCATTCAGGCGCTCCGCCGCAATCGATTCCACCTTGCTCCAGTGTGCCAGTGTCGGGGTGGCCTGAGTGGTTGTCGGTGTGCCATAGACCCCAGCTGAGGCGGCATCTACAACGTCTTTGAATCTTGAGCTCGCGGCAGCAACTGCCTGGTCGTAAGCGGCCGATACGGAGGAAAGAAGTTGGTTTTGGACGGCCGGGGTCGGGGTGCCATGGACCTGGGCGGAAATAATGGACGATGCACTCGAATATTGATCAGAAGCTAGGGAGATTGCGCTGGCATAGGCTGCCTCGGCAGCTTTAGTCGCGCTAGATATGAAATTATCGTCAGTTTCATCGTCCTCGTCCAAGATGGGTTGCCAGCCTGAGACTACCTGAGCGGCCGCGCCGAGGAAAGTTGCCTTGACGGAAGCGGAATCGTTGTCCAGGGTCGCTTCATCTTGTTCCCAGGAGATCTCGTCCTCATCCAGGATATCGTCCTCGAATTCCAACACAATCTCATCAGTTTCTTCAGGCTCGGATTTCAGTATGGTTTCGGTAGTGGCAGCGCTATGGCTTGTGGAAGGCTCCTCCAAAACAGCCGAACTAGATTCTTCATTGTCATGGTGGACAGAGATTTCGGGCGTTTCAACCTCGACCTCGGGCTCTACAACTTCGTCGTCTAGGGATTCCGGAACCTCGTCAATCTTGATAGTAAGGGGCTCCTGGGCTTTTTCGTTGAAGTCAGCATGCTCCACAACATGTTCAAAGACTTTCGAGCTGGCGTCGTCCACAATGGGGAGCTCTTCGTCCGACGATTTCTCATCCACAACAGCGTCATCAATGACTTCATCCGCGGAACCAGACTCCAATGGTGATGTGGCCTCGTCAGTTGTTCCTGGCGTTACCTCTTCTGCGATGGCATCCAAGACGGCTTCCAAGACGGTATTATCAGCAGCCGACAAAGGCGTCTCCTCACCATCGGGAGCATCGGCGGTCTCTGCTAAAGACTCTCCAGCTGTCTCATCGTCTCCCTGCTCGGGACTCTCCAGAGTGGTTTCATCCTCAGGCACGACTGGGTTCTGTGCAGCTTCTGCCGCTTTCTCCATCGCCTCAGAATCAAAGTTGTCGGTTGCGTCATTCGCGAGAATCTTCCACTGAGCAACTTGCTTAAGACGAGCAAGCTCCTTGGCAGCGCTAGAGGCAATGGTCATTCCGTCGTCCTCGACCAGAGCTGCAGCATCCTGTGCTTGCAGCAGCGTGGGGTGAGTGACAATGAGATGCTTCAGCTCTTCAGTCCAATCTCCCAGTGTCTGCTTGAGCTCGTGGTACTTTGCCCAGTCTCTATAGGTAACTCCATCGGTCCAGGCCCACTTCATTCCGAGCTGCTGAAGTGCGAGATTCGTAGTCTCATCAAGTATCTGGAAGTGTACGTCGGCGGCTTTGAGAACCATGTATTGCAAATCATCATCATACTCTTCCCGCCAAGACCTGATTCCTTGCGCGGCTGTCTTGATGGCTATGCCAGCAGCTCGGACAGCGGCAACGATTTGTTCTTGAGCATCGTCGAGCGGGTTGGCGGCATTCTCTGCAACAATGCTAGAAATCTTGGCCTTGAGACCATCAGTCTCCGACTCGACTAGCGCCTCGAGCTTCTTGACAAGGGGCTTGCCCTTGGAGACAATCTCATCGACAACCATGCGATTCGCAATCTCATCGATCCGGTCCTCCATATCAGCAGCGCCCTCTTCGGCCTGGGCAGCAAATTTATTCTGCCACATCTCAAGGTCTTGCGCCACCATCTCACGGGCGATCCTTCTTTGCTCCGTTTCATTTTCTGCAGCAGGAGGGGCCTGCACAGGGTTCCAGTATGATTCTGTTAGCGGCTGCTCCTCGACGCCTGAGCTCGGAGGGGGGGCAACAGATTCGGAAGCTGTTGTGCTTGGAGATTGTGTGCCCTGTGGGGCCGGCTTGCTAAAGGACGAGTATCGCGGTGGCTCAGTAGTAGTTTTTCGTCTCCTAAGCTCTTGTTAGACGACACGAAGAGAAGCTGGAAGGGTAGTGATTAGGGAAATGGAGGTTCACTTACGTAGAAGACGACGTCACTTCGGGAAGCACTCTGGTCTTTGCTCGGTTCTTGTACCTTTCCAGGCGCTCACCAATGCGAACGAGCTGGGGCTCTACATTCTCAACGTAGACCATTCGAACCTGCGGCCACACGGCCTTGTTGAGGAAGGCATTCGTCTTTCCCCAAACCCACTGGGCAGCAGGCAGCGCCGTGCCAGTGGTGAAACTCGAGGCAGCGTTGTAGCCCTGGTGCGCATAGGGTTGCACCAGTTCGTAGCTTGGCAGCAAGACCTGGTAGTACAACCGGAGAGAATTGATATGGCCGATTTCGTAGTAGGGTCCGAAAACCTCGCCTGCGCTCTCCAGGTATGGGGCAATTGTTTCCTCATACTGCTTCTGGGACAGAGCACGCAGCTGAGCTACCTGAGGCTGGCCATGCTTCTCCCACTGAGCCCAGACTTGTTCCTGGCCCTTTTCAACCCACGGTCCACCGTATTGGACGGCATAGGCGCGCGCCGGTGTGAGGACGGTGGCATCGACGGTTTGGTAGTAGGGCCACGCAAAGTCCACATATGGCGCAACGTATTGATCGTAGTAGGGCAGCGTGTAGGGGGTGACGGCGGCTTTGGCCTGGAAGTACGGTTTGCAGATGAAGGGAGAGTCTTGGTCGCATTCCTCGAGCGTGGAAGGACAGCGGAAGAGAAGCGTGAGGATAAAGGACCAGGTCGCAAGTCTGTGTATGCAATCATCCATCAGCACATGTTGGTTCCCCCGCGCATGACAAGCCAAGCTGCAGCAAGCCACAGGCGACGAGGCACCGCATCGCAACGTCGAAAGAAGCAGCAATTGGGGTCGTCAAGGAGGAAAATCTCGAGAAGTGACAACGTACCTGGCGACGGCCCCCCATACCCAGCCCACGAAGCCGCGTCGTGGTCGTGGAGCGAGTTTCTTGCCCGTCTGGCCGTTCATCTTGCCATTCACATGCGAAGAGCCGTTGCCCGGCTTCAAGCCGCTGGACTCGGCCATGAGAAAAGAGTAGGCTCTGTCAAAGTCGTACTAGGAGGGAGAATGGATGGTTTAGTCGAGACGGACAAGAACAAGAGCGACGAGGGAAGATGGTGAGAGTTGAAGAAGAGAAACGAAGAGAGACAAGAAGAAAAAAGAAGCCAGCTTAGACCACGGACGAGCTAGCGGAGATACCTACCATATTTCTAGTGGACTGGTGATGCAGCCTAGCAGGTAGCATTTCTGTGGATGGGGGCGCCCCGTAAAGTAGCGGCAGGGTATCGTGGCCCCAGATGTCCTTGTGGAGGTACCTCATGATACCGCGGGGCACGGGTTTCGTTTCGCTGGCCCCCCTAGAGCTGAAGGGGAATTTCTTTTTTCTGCAGCAGGGAGCGGCCAAGTTTCAGCGCTGGGCCTTGACACGAAACACTTTCCGGGCCTTTGCTTCAGGGGATTCTAGTCCGTGTGTCAGGGAGTTTTGGTTCAATTTGATGTTGTTGAGAGCATTGGAATTCATAAGCACGAGGTGGACACTGCGGAATTGCTGTGCCGAACAATGAATGCAGTGCGCGGGGAGAGGGCGGTTGAATTTTACCTGACACTTGAAGCCACGGGCGGCCTTTTTATGGAATTAGCGTGAATTACACCAACATCAAACGAATCTGGGCAAACAAAGATGCGCAAACAACAAGGCGATCGTCCATCATCTTCAATTCAACGGGACACGTCATGGCGCTGGCAAGAAGCTTGTTTTTGGTTGCCGTCGACATCAGCGATTGAGCAGCCTCGCATGGCTTGGAGACATGAAACCAGACGGCGATTGGACCGCCCAGTGGCCACTAGGGTGTAGATCCGCCATCATCATCGCGGATGGGTGTGCCCAACCAAGGCCGTGATACGCGGTCCGTGGATTGGCCAAGATGGACAAAGACTGCTAAAGAGTTGATTACGGGGGGGATTACGTATAGATGGTGGATGTAGCTGGACAGAGTAGATGGTGGTAGATGTAGCTAGATAGACTAGATGGTAGTAGATGGTGTAGATATAAATAGATGCAGATTGATACAACATCTAGCGTGCAAATGGACTGATGAGAAAGATTCATCACGTTTAATATCAAGTTGTGTAATGAACTGGGTGATGGCGAGCAAAAGAACAGCTCCAACTTACATGGGATATCATCCGTCCAAGGGTTGTCGAGGGTAGGAATACGTCTGCACAGCTCAATGGAAAGAAGCACAGCCAGCCTCAGGTAACACAGTTTCTCGTCTTATTTCAGATTAAACGAATAGAAAGAGAGCACAAATTGAAGAAAGCAATCCAGCAAACGATACATGCTGCTGGACGTGTATTATGCACAAATCTGACGTCTTTAATAGGGATGCTTCCGGGTAGGTAGCTCGAGTCCAACACTCGCCTTGACTCTTGCTGTAAGAGTGGTCTAATTCAAATTACAGGTCCGGAGAATAAACGGGCGATACTAGAAGGAGAAAAAGTGCCCAGCACCGGCATCTCACAAGTCCTGACTTTTTGTTGAAGCAATTGCCCGCCTTGTGTGGTTCAGCTTGATGCCTGTGGAGCTGCAGGACTCGTACATGGATGACGATATTTGGGCCTCAAGGTGGCAATATGGCACCACCATGTGAAACCTTGTTTCTTCAGCTCCGTCGCGGCTGCAAGCTATTGGTGCGATAACATTACATGTCCTATGATAGTACTGGCTGCTGTCATTCGTTACCAGTAGGTACTCGATAGGAACCATTAACCCAACATTTTTTCCCTTCCAGACGAAACAAGATGCTTTCAACATGCCGCTCTACCGTACTAGACATGCGTCAATGTGTGTCGTGATGTGATGAGAGCCACACACTAACACCATGGCTAGTGTTTGGCCTTGCAGATGGGCTGATCAGCATATCTTGGCTACGTGTGCCTATTGTACGACATTTCTCCTCAAATTCTCTGTACCTTATTTACTCCATGCTCCGTATACTCGTAGCAACCCCATCGACACTAGTGCACCTCTACATGGACTGTTTCCTGTATTTACTCTATCAACGCAATTCCTCCATAGACCAACATCTATCTACTACTTCGCTTTGCCATGTTAAACCAATCATTCATCTCCTCTCTGTTGCTGAATCACCCGCCTTACCTCATCCCAACAGCGTACTCGTACACGTCTCTAACAAAAGTCAGACTCTGGCTCCCAACACTCTACTTCAGAGGTACTAGTGTGACCGTGCGGCCTTCCCGCCACCACCATGTTATCGATTAGTACCCGCCAGTCGCATGCCTTGCTCCCGCCAGAGTCTCAACAATCCACGGGCAGGCAGGGGACAGAAAACCCGGGACTGCCAAATGAATACGTGCATAATTTCAGCAATATACGCACCCAATCAGCTCAATACTGAGTACTAGACAAAGACAGTTGTAGTAGCAAATACTAGGAATATACAACTATACTAGCAGTTACTAGAGGAATATAGATATCGCAGTACCTGTTACTAGAGAAATGTAGATATAGTAGTAAGTATCAGCGAGAATATATAGCAGCCATAGTACGGAGTAGTACTAAGATACTTGAAAAAACAAGCGTATAATTTAGGTACTGCGTGGGTGTTTACAATCTCCTCGGTCTCGGTTTTTCTGTCCTCCGCTTGCTCAAGTACCGTCACCTCGCCTACGCACAGACGCATTTCTCCGGAGTCCGCTCAACCACTTCCTTCTTGCATCCATCTTCTTTGATACATCAACTCCGCCATCCAGCTGTTCCCCCTGTATCTGGATGCCGCTTCTCCGCTTAGGCATTGCTGGCCAAACCTGAGTTTTTTTCAATACTACATACATTGAGCCCGGATCTCCCCCAGGCTTATCCTTATCTCGCTGTCCTTGTACACGATAGAGGGGCGGAGACTTTTCACGGCCGCCCTCAGCCTTTCTACACCTGTCCCAACAACGACGACCGCCTTGTCTCGACTCATGGTTCCTCCGACTTCCCTTCTTCGATAGCTCCCCCGCCGCGGGCATTTCTTCTTCTTCTTGTCTCGTCTCGCCTCGTCTCTCGTCTCTCGTCTCTCCCCCCAACCATGGACGACTCCTGGGACGCAGACGTCGGGCCCGCCGCCCAACTTCGAGATACGACCCGGCACGACGATGGCCTCGGCGCCGCCACCGACACGGCCCCTTCGATATGCCGAATATGTCGTGGAGAGGGCACGCCGGCCGAGCCGCTCTTCTACCCGTGCAAGTGCAGCGGCAGCATCAAGTACGTCCACCAGGACTGCTTGATGGAGTGGCTCTCGCACTCCCAGAAAAAGTACTGCGAGCTGTGCAAGACGCCGTTCCGGTTCACAAAGCTCTATGCACCAGACATGCCGCAGTCGCTCCCCGTGCACATATTCGTCGAGCACATGGCCAAGTACCTGTTCCGCAACTTTTTGGTCTGGCTGCGGGCAGCCATGGCCATTAGTGTCTGGGTCTTTTGGCTTCCCTATTTCATGAGGGCCGTCTGGTCCTTCATGTTCTGGGTCAGCGACGAGGGCCCGGGTGCCAGCTCCATCATGTCGCGCATCAACGAGACCAACAACACCATGTCTACTATTCCCCCGTCTATTCTGGCCATTGGCACCTGTCCTGCCAGCCCTCTACTTGCTGCCACCACCACGTCAGCGGCTGAAGTCGAAGCCGTAGTCGGCCAGCTCCAGGGCAAGGAAGTCTCCGACTACTTGGTGCGATTCTTACTCGGTTCATTCACCTCTCCGTTGCTGGCCTCGGATGGTGAGCTTGGACAGGTGTCCAATGCATCTGCAGCACCAGGCAATGCTAGTCAATCATCTGTTACCTCGACCCTCCTCGGTAATGTTGCATTCATTGGCAACCTAACGAGAAGCGCCAGCTTGAACCGTGCCATTGTATCTGTGCTGGAAGGGCAGGTGATTACAGTCTTGGTCATCATCTCCTTCATTCTCATCATCCTGGTTAGAGACTATGTGGTTCAACAGCAGCCAGAAATTAACATGAGGGCTGCCTTTGCCGCACCGGAAAATGACTTCCCGATTCCTGTACCAGAGATTGCTCAGCCAGAACACTTGCCGCCAAACCCAGGGCCCACCGACTCGGACGACGAAACCCTGGAGGACAGCGATCAGGCGGGTGCCCCAGACTGGCGATTGATCCCAGCGGACCCGCGCGCGGCTATTGACGAGCAGCCATTGACTCCGGACTCCTCGAATCACTCCCTACTAAATCATGAACCGTTCCCCACTTCCAGTACCAACACGTCATTGCAAAACGATCAACTGAATTCCCAGGCACGCGAGGGTGCTGATGATGGGGATGCCGCGGAAGAGCGAGCCACTGTCGAAGACTATCTGCGAATTTACCGCCGCGCAAATGGTGATCTCCAAGACATATTGCGCATCATCGAAGAGGAAGGGCTCCAAGAGAAGCTCAAATACTGGGTTGAGGTTACTAGGCGATCAACCATGGACAGCGCTGACCGTCACGCCGCAAGCGACGCCGCAAGCGAGCCGGCCGCGGAGGAAGAGGAGCAGCACGAGCAGGATGTTGGCTCGGATCATGACACCCTCCCATCTCCGTCCACCTGGAAGGGAAAAGAACCAGCCGTGGTCCCCGGTGCATGAAGATGTCGATATGTCGGGTCCGGCCGCTGACTTGGAGGATGATCTTTTTGATATTACCACCAGACCTCGTTCAATGTCTGATGGCTTCCAAGAGCACCGGTTCGTTAACCCGCTGGCCAACAACTCATGGTCCTTTGATGCACTTCCTACGGATGGCAACCACGATGAAGTATCTCAAACCCTTCCCGTCATCCAAGAGCAGCCCGGACAGGATCTCGGCGATGTGCAGCCAACCCAGGATGATGACAGCCATCTCAACAGAGACAACTATCGCCGCCTTCCCGAGAGGGATATCCACGAACACCAACCCATCAGAGAAGTCTACCAACGCTATCCTCCAGATAGAGAAGTATATCAGCGTCATCCAGATCCAGATGCTAGACAAGGCCACTTGGATGCTGAATTCGAAGCTCAGCCGCCTCACATTAACGGTGCGGCCGGGGAAGTCGCTGCCAACGGCGGTGATGCTCCAGCCGGCGGCCTCGTTGACAGAGTTGCCGATTTCATGTGGGGTAATCTCAACGAGCCGGATGTTGGAGAAGCTGGCCCTGTTGCTGACGCTGCCGTTCAACAAGCAGCCATCGCCGCTGAGAGAGCTGCTGCCCTACGAGCTGTTGCTGAGCAAGCGGCCGAAAATGACGATCTCTGGGCGGGGGCCAACGGCGAGGATGGTGATGGGGTTCCCGCCGACGGCAACGCAGCTGGTTTCGATCCCGAGGCAATCGACGACTTGGAAGATTTCGAGGGGGTCATGGAACTCATTGGCATGCGTGGGCCTATCGTCAGGGCTTTTCCAAAACGCCATCTTCTGCGCCGTGCTTGTGTCTGTCACCATTTTTGCTTGCATTTTCCTCCCCTACAACATTGGGCGTGTCTCGGTCTGGCTCCTTGCAAGCCCCATGCGAGTCGTGCGCTTGCTCTTTGAGCTCTCCAAGTTGCTACAGGATGTCACTTTCCTGGTCGCTGGGTTTGGCTCTTGGGGCGCGCTGAACATTGTCGACATGCTCGCAACCCTCGTGGGCGCCTCCGCTAAAGCTCATGTCGTTTCGGCCAGGAAAATGTCCTGGGGCCTATGGACAGGCGCTGCTAGCAGATTATCCACGTGCCTCTTCATCGACTTTTTCCCCATGACGACGACGGAAATTCACAACTTTTCGGCAGTGAGCCACGACGCACTCAACACCGTCAAGTCCAACATCTTGGCTGTGTTCTATAACCTCAAGGATAGCCTGAGCATGGCCCGTGATATGGGTTTTGACAAGATCCTGTCGACGACAACGACGGTGCTTGGTTCCGCCTCGGAGACGCTTGTCAAGCTCTCATCCCAGCTCATGAAGCCGAGCTCGTGGGTTATTGATTTGAGCTTGGCCGAAGAGTGGCCTGCGGTCGATCCGCAGCTGGCACATTGGTCAAGCTTGGACAGGTTTTGGGCAATTCTCGCCGGCTACACCACCGTGTTCCTGATTGGCGCCTTGTATCTGAAAAAGGGAAGCCCGTTCTCGAGGGGCACGACGATGCATGCATGGGAGGCCGGTGTCATCGACTTTCTCCAGCAGGCTAGCGGCATTATCAAGGTGATACTCATCATAAGCATCGAAATGCTCGTCTTTCCTCTGTACTGCGGGTTGCTTCTCGACGCGGCCCTGCTGCCACTCTTTGAGGGCACCACGCTGACGAGCCGCATCGTCTTTACTTGCAAGTATCCGATGACGTCGGTATTCGTGCACTGGTTCGTAGGCACCGGCTACATGTTTCACTTTGCCCTCTTCGTTTCCATGTGCCGGAAGATTATGCGACCAGGTGTTTTGTGTAAGTTGTCATTGCTCAAAATCGTTTTTGGGGGGTTCTCGCAATACGTCCTCGACTAACATTGGTTTCTTTGCAGACTTTATCCGAGATCCTGACGACCCCGAGTTCCACCCCGTTAGAGACGTATTGGAGAGAAATCTCACAACACAACTGAGGAAGATTCTCTTCTCTGCTTTCGTGTACGGAGCTCTCGTAATTGTGTGTCTCGGCGGTGTTGTATGGGGCCTGTCATTTGCCATGCCAGGCGTGCTCCCCATCCACTACTCTTCCAACGAGCCAGTTTTGGAATTCCCAGTCGACTTGCTCTTTTACAATTTCCTCATGCCCCTTGCAGTCAAATTCTTCAAGCCCAGCGACGCGCTCCACACCATGTACACTTGGTGGTTCCGCAGATGTGCACGCGCTCTCAGACTGACATATTTCCTTTTTGGTGAGAGAAGAATTGACGAGGAAGGAGTTTTACATCTTCGTCCCGGGACTACGGCTGGAAGGCTTCCTCAGACGGGATTCCTGCTCGAGCTCGGCGAGGGCAACGAAATTGTACCCAAGACTTGGCGAGATACCTTTGAGGGCGGCGACTTGAAGCCAAACACGGTCATGAACTCTGAGCAAAGGAGAGACCTCCGCCGCAGAAAGGCTCAGCTCGTTGATTCTCGGCAGCTTGTCAAGGATGGTCGATTTGTCCGGGCCCCCGCATCGGATCGTATCAAGATTCCCAAGGGGCAAAAGATTTTCCTGACGGTGAGCGAGCGCAACCACCGCAGAGATGGCCGTTTGGACGACGATCTCTATGCTTCAGACCAGTACCTCATGGTCTATGTGCCTCCCAACTTCCGTGCCAGAGTCTTTTTATTTATTCTCTTCATCTGGCTTTTCGCCTCGGTCACCGGCGTGGGCTTCACCATTATCCCCTTGGTTTTTGGCAGACGAATTTTCAAGGAGCTGATACCGCACTACATTCGAACGAACGACATCTATGCCTTCAGCATTGGCGTGTTCCTGCTCGGCTCAGTTGCCTATTCCGTATTCCACTACCACGTCATTAAGCAGACGGTTCAGAAGTGGACTGAGCAGGCGCGCCGTGACTTGTTTGAGGGCAAGGCTGTGGGACGAGGAGCCCTCATTGGCCTCCGTCTGGCTAAGCTCTTTTACGTCTACTTTGCGCTTTTGATCGTCTTCCCACTGCTCACCTCGCTGCTGATGGAGCTCTATGTCACCATCCCACTGCACACGTACATGTATCCTCCTGCGGCGATTTCGACTCTCAAGGACCAGGCAGTGGATCGCCACACGGTGCGCGTCATCCAGTCGTGGGTTTTGGGACTGCTCTATCTCAAGTTGGGAAGTCGGTTGATTACCTCGCTGTTCCCGGATAGCCGCGCCGCCACCGCAGTTCGATCCATTATGCGCCGTGGGTGGCTGCGTCCCGACGTGCGCCTCCTGACACGAGCCTTTGTTATCCCGGGCCTGATGGCATCTTGCGTGGCTATTTTCGGGCCGCCCATGATGGTGGGATTCGTCATCAAGCACGGTGGCCTCGGTGGAGGCTCTGCAGTCGAGGATGCGGCCGAGGCGGTAAGGCTTACGGTGCTCTACAGACAGTCTTATCCTGCGGCAGCGTTTACCGCCATACTCGCCAAGCACGCGGTCGGTCTTGTCAAGGTGACGAACCGGTGGACGGCGGGTGTGAGGGATGAGGCGTATTTGATTGGTGAACGTTTGCACAACTTTGGGTCCAGGGCATCTGGAACAAAGAGATCCAGCAGGGCCCAGCGGTAAACGATGGTGGGGGGGGGGGGGGGAGGACAGCATTGACTGGCTAGGAGAATTGGGCTGTAACGACTGCATATATAAAGATTCATGACATGGAGGGCACTCGGCATGGATGGTAGCTTAGAGGATTGGGCACCGTATTTTTGCCATACTAGCCCGAGGCTAGGTTGGGTTTCAACAGCGTTGTATGTAGGTACCTAGGTAGGTAATTATCAACCAAGCGACACAAGGAATCAACTTGTTGTCTTTTTCTCTTTTATTTTCGAGAATCGTTAATAGATGCGGTGTTCTTTTGTTTTTGTGCGTGTGTGTTTGGTTTGCTGTTAAAAAGGCTCAGGTAGGGGATAGTATCATGCCATATGAGGAGCTTCATTTTGGGAGGGGCCAACATGCAGCATCATGCTTTGGTGGGCCCATTTCAAGAAGTATAGCAAGATGAAGAGATGACCTTTTATATGTTTTATTTCTTCGAGTATTTCCTACCATCATTGTCCTTTTCTATGTAGTAGGACTCAGTAATATCACTGTTATACAAGACTCACAGCAGACTACCCGGGAGCATAACAGGAAGAGACAGGGGAACAGACAAGACTAGATTTCAAGATTCAAAATGTCTATATAATAAATAAACCGGCTCCTGCAAAAACCTGTTCACAAAAACAAAGGAAGATATGAATACATCATACGAACAGTGTGGCAGCATCTTGGGTAGCAACGCCCATCACGGGGTTTGGTAGTCACCTGAAAGGCCATCCAATCTGATGCAATCTTGTTTACATTCCGACGAATCAAGTTTCCCCCGCGAAACCGATCTGACGCACAAAGTACTCGTACATGGCGCTCATGCAGTCGAGCATCATTCCTCACATGCGAAATAATTACCTGCATTCGCGGGCTGTGAGCCTTTTGCCTTGAGAGGCGCGACTGGGCCAATCAGAGGCGCGCGCGTCGGCTGTCAAGTCTCGTGCGCATGCATGGATGCGCTGGCAGAGCCCACCTGGGAGAGGTGAGGCTGCCGCTGAGTGGACAGAGGCGGGCGATGCAAAATGCACCCCGAAATAACGGAGTGCTCGTACATACAGGTACCGGTACAGCACGACGTCGTTCAACAGCGTCTGGCCGGGTGTCTTGCAGCGGTTCTCAGCGGTCGACGGCGACGCACCACGTGACCCACAGGGGACCGCGCCCGCTGTAACGGCCAGCGGCTGCAGCGCCCGAGCCGCTGCAATTTGGCGTGCAAACCCGCTGTTGGGAAGCCCCAGCGCTCGTCGACCCGTGTTGCCCATGGCGGCCAACCCGGCCTAGGCCGCAAGCAGCATAGCGCCGCCTGCCGGTCGCCCAAATCTGATGCAGCCCCAAGGAGAGTGTCGCATCCAGCGTCACGGGCCAAAACATCCATTTGCAACTTGCAACCGCCAACTGCAGGCTATCGCGGGCTCCACGACTTGACTCTGAGCGTCTCTCTGCGACACGGCCAGCGTCTCTGCTTCTGCCTCTTACACTGTGCTGTCTTCTGCCTCGGCGACCACGACGGACAGACGGACGTGATCGATCGGCCCCGGATCCCCTGGCGGCCAGAAACAGCGACGCCGCGCCTCGCGAAATTTGACTCGTTGCCGCGGCTCCTGGTTCTGGTTCTGGTTCTGGTTCTGGCTCTGGTTCTGGCTCTTGTGGGTGTTTGCGCCTGGATTCTCCCGGGAGCGCATCAGAAGCGCCTCTATTTGTCTGTGTAAATTGAAGCCCGGCGGCGGCTTCATCATCCTTCGGTGAGCGCAACCTTCTAGCGGCCTCTGGCGGCGGCTGAAACGGCCCAAAGCTGACGAACCCCCCGGTGAAGGCAGTTCGACCGACAAACGGACTGCGTTGGACAGGCCTCGCCATCGCCCGACCCGATCCGACCTCTGCATCTTGCGACTCCAACTCGTTCATCTCCAAGCGACTCTCTCCCAGTCTCTCTCTTTTGCTGTTTTGCTCTAGCTTCGAGCTCTCTTTGGCTCGCCGGCTCTCCGACGGTTACACTCCTTAACGATCCACGATAAAACCACCACTTGCCAGTGTTTTTCTTTTTTTTTTGTGTCTCAACAAATACTACTCACGACTTGCGCGCGATTCTCTGCGGTGCTTTGCCATTTTAGCGAAATCAAGCCGCATCATAACGATTCATTCATTGCCATTTTTTCCATTTTTTTTGTTACCGTCTTACGTCGCACAACCTTCCATGCCCACACCGCCCGACTCACCGAGAGAGGACAAAGAACAAGAGAAGGGACGACGACACCCAGCCCACACATAGCTTTGAGCTTTGATCCACCATGGCCGAACCTCCTTCATCGCCTCCTAGCGAGGCTGCCGGTGCCGAGGATGCCTTGTCTTGGTACAAGGCGCAGTACGAGCTGTTGGAGTCTGAGCTGGCCGAGTTCCGAGAGTCCAGTCGGGAATTGGAGCAGGAACTGGAGAAGGATATTGAACGAGCAGAGAAGCAGGAGAGAATCCTCAAGGAAAAGGCCGACACACTGCGGTTTGAAGTAGAAGAATGGAAGGTAAGTCGGATGCGCTCATTTTTTTTAAAACCCTCAGTTCGGCTTGGAGGCCATTTGGATGAACCATGAAACCTCCCCCTTTCCAATTACGCTTGCGATGCTTTTACTATTTCGGTTACGGCGGCTGATTTTCTCTTCTCTCAACTTGCGCAGAGAAAATACAAAGAATCCAAAGCAGAAACCACCACTGCGCAAGCTTCACTAGAAAAGGAAATTACAAACCTTCGAGAGGCAAACCGCACATTGACCCTGAGGCTGCGAGACTCGGAGGTTGCCAATGATGATTTCGAACGCCAAGCGCGAAACACCACCTCGTCTCTCGAGGACATGGAGTCCAAGTTCAACCAGGCCGTTGAGCGGGGTGTCCTGATGGAGGAGGAGATCAAGATGGGCGAGCAGGAGCGTGAGGCGCTCCGCATCGAGTCACAGCGCTTGCGAGAGGAGCTCTCCGAGCTCAAGATTGAAGCCGAGCTCATGCAGGACAAGGTCAAAAAGTACGAATCCCGCCACTCGACCATCTCTTCCGACATTTCGATTCTCGAGTCCCCCACCTTTGACAAGGCCGTGGATGCGTCCGTCGACTCGGCCGCGAGCTCGCCTCTCATCACCACGCCCCCAGAAATCACCAAGTCGCTGGGAGAGCCGACCACCGAGCTGTTGGATCCGCCGTCACCGCCAATGTCGGATGCCTCGGCGCACATGTCGAGAGCGCCCTCACGGATCCGGACCCCGGCCCCTGCCACCCTTCGCCGGACCCGACTGCCGTCGGTGGACGCCAGCTCTCGAGCCCGTGGAAGTGCCTCTTCTTCGACGGGCAACCGGGTTGTCACTGGTGGCCGCCCGTCCATCAGCGGCATCAACGGCAACAACAACAGCAACAGCAACAGCGGCGGTGCGCCTCTTCGGACGCCCACCCATAGATCCACCGTCTCGCGCAACAGCAACTACAAGATACCCGCGTCAAACTCCTTGTCGCACATCCGCCTGCTCACGGCCCAGATGCAGAGGCTCGAGGCCCGAGTGCACTCGGTACGGTCCAAGCTGCCCGCTCCTGGCGGTAGCACCACTCCGCCTCGCCCGGCTTCTCGACCTGCGATGCCTAGCTTGACTCCCACCGCGCCGGCATCTACAGCGGTTCGCTCACGCAAGCGCGCCACCACTCAGTCAACGGCATCCTCATCCTTCACTGGGGACGACTTGAACCTGACGCCCACTAGTAGTTACACTTCGTCGTCCAGGACTAGCCACACTCCCAGGCTTAGCGCGTCTGGCGTCAGTAGGATCTCCTTTGGCACTCAGTCCAACGGCCGGACAACAGACTCGGAGATTAGCCGGCCGGTATCACGGTCAAGCGGAGCATCGTCATACGCCAGGCCGCCGTCTCGCAACGAAATACCACTACCAACGCGGCCGATGTCGCGAAGCTCCTTTTCGGCGGGGACTCGAACCCCAATTGGCCGGCCGGCATCCTCCTTTGGCCGCGGGCACTCTGGCAGTGTCAGTGGCGTAAACCTGCTCGGAGAGGAACCCGAGCATGAGCCCCCGTACCGCACGCCTAGTAGGCGAGGCACCTTTTCCACCCGATATGATTTGGGGACGAGCATCAGCGGCATCGGTGGCATCAGCGGCATACCGACACCAGGCAGTGCCATTCCCGCGCCGGGCAGCGGGATCCCAGGGCCAAGTTTGAGACGGCAGAGCAATGCCAGGAGGATCAGCCTTAGCAATGGCAGCACCAGCACCGGCGGCGTCCCTCTTCGATCGGGCCGCGTCAGCACAACTGGATTCAGGAAACTGGGCGACTTGGGAGAGACTTATTGATGAGATGAGCTCTCGTGTCGAGATTTGCACAGCAACCTGTTTCCGAGAACCTTACTCTCTTTAGTATAATTATTCTTTCCTTTTTAGTTTTTCTGGTTTTTTTTTTATTTCCCCAAACTCCAGTTCTCGCCTTGCGTTCAATTGTTTTTGTCTGTATTTTGGGAACGGGTGCATTTTGGTCGCTGTGACATTTTTTTTTGGCATCACAGAGGCGAACGAGGTGTTGATGATGATTTGATTACGGGCATGTTTTTTTTTTCATGCTACAACGCACGGTTGGTTTTATTGTCTTTGCCTCCCGCTTTATTCGATTTTCTTTTTTTTTGTGAACTTTATTTTTACTTATTATACCTCGACCCTTACCCCGGATCTTGATGCAGGGGGAGGTTCTTGTTCTTGGTACTACACTACAACGCACACATGGAAGTTATGAAGAGATGGTACGGGCTGAGCTCGACAAAGACTAAACATAAATTTCTATAGATTGCCTTTTCCTTTGTTCTTTTTTTTTTGTTTTCTTTTTGCGAGGAGAGATGGTATTGGAAGGGGGGGGGGATTGAATATGAGGGATGATGAGAGGAGGGAAAGTGAGGTGGGTGTGGAGGGAAGGATAGCTAGAATTAGTCACTAGGTATCAGAGATACGTAAGCCCAAAAAAAAAATTGATACATTGTTTTCATTCTTTGTTTATGCCTGGTTGATTGTGTGAAGGGTGAAAAAGTCGAAAGGTGGGAGCAGAGAGGGTTATGTCACCGGTTCGGAGTTTGGATAAGCAGGATGAGATGGGATCGGATTGCCGAAAGAGGCTCGGCCCGGGATGGGGCGTAGCAGAGCCCGAGAGTTCGGATTGCGCCTTGAGTGAGAAGTGCGGAATATACGAGGACGGAATAGGTAGGTCCAGCAGGTGCTTTTGGGATGATGTAGCTAGAAGACATTGAAAGAGATGCTCGAGTGTAGAGGGAATATGAGATCTCGATCTGGTTGTATCATTAGGAGCAACAGCACAGTACTCGTATAGCAATTATGATTTATACAGGCAGGCGAGCATACTGCAAAAGCAAAGGTCCATACCCGAAGTTCCTGGGCTAGGTGCATGTCTGTCGCACTCCGAACGTAACCTACCTACCTTGCGTTATCCACCGCTCATGGCCGAAAGAACCTTAGGGAAAATTCGGAGTATAGTTAGACACGAAATGCTCACACCCCCCCTGGATCTCGTTTAGGCAAGGCTTCAAGGTTACTTTTCTCCCGACCCAGAGAAACAATGAAGTTGGCATGAGTACAAGCTAGCGGTTTTATCAGGTACAGTTAATACCTATGGAATATGAGTTATGGAAAGGAGAAGCTGTACAGTATGGATTATAGCACAGGTGACGGTGAGGCAGAAACGACGATGGAGAGAGAGAGAAAGGAAAAAAAGCGGGAGCAACGGAGGCCGCGAGTCCGGAGGGAGAGGATGGGCCATTCCGGTGAATTGCGCGGGATGTGATTGGTTGGAATGGGGGGATTGGGATTGGGGAGGGGGTGTCCCCGTTTTTGGAGTTGTGAATTGTTGGGGGTGTGCGATGTGAGTTTTTTCGGGCGGTTTTTTTTTCTTGGGATTTTTTTTTTTTGGTTTCGGGTTCGGGTGTTTTTTTTTTTGTTTCTTGGTTGTCGGCTCAATGGTTTGTGAGTACGGGGATTTTATATGGATGAGGTGGGAGGGCTGATGGTGCGCTGGGCTATTATATACGTTGTATTTACTCTTGTGAGAATATGGACTATTGTCTGGATAGTTATTGCTTTCAAGGAGAATTTATCATCAGTGCAAAAAG
The DNA here is from genome assembly GCA_001721665.1 of Trichoderma pleuroti. Classification (NCBI taxonomy): domain Eukaryota; kingdom Fungi; phylum Ascomycota; class Sordariomycetes; order Hypocreales; family Hypocreaceae; genus Trichoderma; species Trichoderma pleuroti. The sequence continues at coordinate 17,764 of MDJU01000248.1, forward strand.
TAATAACAAGGGGAATGAAGAGGTAACAAGTCGGTCGGTTGAGGTGAGGTGAGACGGTTTGGCGCAGCCGTTCCCCCGAGAGGTACGGAGCATTCTACGGAGCATTTTTAGGACGAGAGAGAAAAAAAAATGAAAGAGAGAGAGATCCATCCATCTGGGCCAAGGTAGGTCAAGTGGTTGGGTGGACACTCAACAATTGAAGGGGGCCCAGAAAAAAAAAAATAGAATGATGGGGGAGAAGCTTGGGGTGTGGGCGATGTTGGTACATGGGCGTAGTATGGCGGATGGGTGGTTTGCGCAAGTACAGGTGCTAAGTTGCCCTGAATTTTTGTTGGTTTCTTGAGATTTGGAAAGATGGAGATTGCTGCTTGTACTGTGTTTGTACGTTGTCTTGTTTGTTGCAATGGAAATATGGAGTATGGGATTAGTTACACTAAGATGGATTGATGGGATGAAGATGGGATGGGCCTTGCTGTGCATACGCGTAAATGACTCTATCCGGGCATGATTCTTGTTTTAACTGTACCTACTGGACGGGATATCTCGACGATTGCATTGCCGCAAGCATCCGTGATGATGCTTTACCCACGCCCTGCCTATTCGCCGATGGCCGTTTTGGGGCACGAGTGCGTCCTGTCCTTGGTTTAGCAGCGGGAGGCCAAGACCGAATCTCGGGTTTTGGGCGGTGGGGCTGCCGATTTGAAAATGGATGCTTAATCTTGTTGCGAGGATGGGGGCTTTTCTTTCTTGTTTCTTCTCTTTCTGTTTCTCTTGTATGTCTTGGGCTGGGTTGAGGGGCTGGGCTTATCGTCGTCATGGAGTTCCTTGTCCCTTGCTTGTTTCGTTCCGTGCCGTTGATCATCTTGCGGTCCGCGGGGGCCGAGGGAGAGACGAGAGAGACATGAGAGCGCGCAACTTGTATGATGCTACGGAGTAAGCAAGAAACGAGCTCGGCCGGCACGGGGTCCGTTGCTTGCGACGAGCGACGCTTTTGATGGTCGAGAGCGATGCTAGTAAGGATGGGATGCTTGGGTACAGGTAGGTAGGTACCTTGAGTTGTGTCTCTAGTCGATTGGGGTGACACGGCTGCATCCCTATGCATCCGACAAACCTTGCTGGGTGCATGTAAGTAAGCTGTACTCCGTAGAGTGACAGGCTATTGATGTCGAGGTTACGCTGAATACAGCTGCATCTGATTACACAAATGTGCAGCATGTATAATGACGACGATGATGACTGACTGATATACAATAGAACAGACGGAGTAATCATCACTAAAAAGTTCCATCCCGCTCCTTTGCACTCCTCCACGATCCTAGATCCGAACCCGAGATCCCTCCATCCTTCCCACCCTCGGCACGTTACGCAGCGCCGTCATCCTCCCAATGCACCGTAAGCCAGGGTTGCAAACACCGGTCATCATGGGAGCAAGAGTAAGAGTTCCGTGTAAGATGGCAGTCTTGCGCTTCCGTCCGTCAGCCTGCTGCCCCCGTCACGTCTATCCGGTTCGGGCAATGCTCGTGGGCTCTGTCTTTAATAGCTCGTGTCCACGTCCGGGCCTGGGGACTCCGTCGTCGGTCCGTACGTAGACTGACTAGCCGCTGCTGCAGCTGAGAAAACAAGGAAGAAGGAAAAGAAGACGTCGATTCGATTCGGTGGGTTCAATGGGAGATCGGGTCGGGTGCCTTGTCCAGAGTACAGCACTGTGCAGTCATCGTACCTACTAGATTCAATCGTGGCCATCTCTTTACTTCTACCTCTGCCTCTACTTGATTTATTTTATGATATAGTAGTACCTACACGCGTGTTGCTGCTTGCTTGCTTGCTTGCTGATAAACGCACGTTGCATTATACGAAACGAGCACTGTGCTGGCTTAGACTTGATCGATCGATTGCCGGCAGATTAGAACGGGGTCTTGGATCGCCAGTGGTTGCATAGGTAGGCAGGTGTTTGATATCCCATCACCCCCAACCCTTTTCTGTACTGTGTGAGTTGAGTTTCATGATGGTGGCATCAAATGAGCCATTCATCTCTCTCTCTCTCTCCCCACCCCCAGCAACAGCAACAACATCAACAAGATTCAACTCTTTTCGTTTAGGTTGATCCTTTTGTAAATCAACACTTGATGTATTCTCTATTCCATCTTCATCCCCTCCCCCCTCTCTCCTCTGTGAATCCCCTCTACCTTACACACTCGTACAACACAAGTCGGGTGCAAAAAAGACGGAAACGATGGTGCCCAAGCCCACCTCAATCTCTTGTACCCACCCTCACTAAACTCAATGGCAACAGACCAGACATCAACTCACCCACTGACCCCCAACAGATCTAGGGCCGCTCTCCCCCCCCCTGTGCAAGCCCAAGCCACCTGGAGCCAGTCGCCAGCCGCCCAGAAGCTGCTCCGTAATTGCAGCTAAAGTCGCCCCGAAAGCTTCTCGCACACCCCCGGCCGCAGGGGGTCCGGCTCATGTCCCCTCCAGAACCAGAACCAGGCCAAGCCAAGCCAAGCCCTCCCTTGCCCCTCGTCGATCGTCTGGCTGTCTAGCACTGTTCTGCTGCATTACATTACGAAAAAGTGCCTCGAGAGTCTTGGAGCGCCGGTTTCTTTTTATCTCGGGCCTCCCGCACGACCCAATGCCGCTGGATCTCTGTTAATCCTTTTCGTTTCCTCCTCGAAAGCGGGTTGCAAATCCTTCTCTCGCGGCCATCTTTTCCCTCTTCCTCTTCCTCTTCTTCTCTGCCCTGATTCAGCCTCATTCCCTGGCGGGCCAACAAGCTGGGAAACGCATTCACATTCCAACTCTCCTGTCCACCTTAATCGCATCAGCCGTCCAGATACGATACCCGTGGGCTGGCTGTTTTTTCTTAATTTCGCCTTGTTAATTGAGTACTCGGTTCATGTCGACCTGATCGTTTTTCTGTGGGCAGAATCCGCGTCAGATTGCCGACCGCCTCTGACCTGACTTTCCCCTCCCCCTCACTCTACATCCTCTACTCCAAAAAAGCCACCACCTTCTTCTTCTTCTCTCCACCACAGTCACAGCGAGCCGGACAGCAGCCATGGCGGAATCAAATGGCGCCCCAAACGGCAACGGCAGGGCGGTGCCTCTCGCCAACACCAATGGCAGCGTCACCTACGCCGAGAAGCACAAGATCGCGGACCACTTCATTGGAGGCAACCGGCTGGCGAATGCCCCCGCCAGCAAGGTCAAGGACTTTGTCGCCGAGCATGACGGCCACACTGTCATAACAAACGTGAGTAGCTGTGTCTGCCTTTGCAGATTTGGTAGTGTTCACGCGCTGACTTGTCAAAATGAAACCAGGTTCTGATTGCCAACAACGGCATCGCCGCCGTCAAGGAGATTCGATCGGTCCGGAAATGGGCCTACGAGACGTTTGGCGACGAGAGGGCCATCCACTTCACCGTCATGGCCACGCCCGAGGATCTACAGGCAAACGCCGACTACATTCGAATGGCTGACCACTACGTCGAGGTGCCCGGAGGCACAAACAACCACAACTACGCCAACGTCGAGCTGATTGTCGACATTGCCGAGCGCATGGACGTCCACGCCGTCTGGGCTGGCTGGTGAGTTGCTACTGATCGGCGAGATGCGCAATCAGAGCCTGTTGGAACCCAATTGACTGACTCCCATCGTTCCCTAGGGGCCACGCCTCCGAAAACCCCAAACTCCCAGAGTCCCTCGCCGCATCACCCAAAAAGATCGTCTTCATTGGTCCTCCCGGATCCGCCATGCGATCCCTCGGTGACAAGATTTCCTCCACAATCGTCGCCCAGCACGCCAAGGTGCCCTGCATTCCCTGGTCCGGAACGGGCGTCGACAAGGTCGAAATCGACGACAAGGGCATCGTCACAGTCGCCGACGACGTCTACTCCAAGGGCTGCGTCTCCTCATGGCAGGAGGGTCTGGTCAAGGCCAAGGAGATTGGCTTCCCCGTCATGGTCAAGGCCTCCGAGGGCGGCGGTGGCAAGGGTATCCGAAAGGTCACCAACGAGGAGGAGTTTGAGGCTCTCTACAAGGCTGCCGCCAGCGAGATTCCCGGCTCGCCCATCTTCATCATGAAGCTGGCTGGAAACGCTAGGCATCTCGAGGTCCAGCTGCTTGCCGATCAGTACGGCAACAATATTTCCCTCTTTGGCCGTGATTGTTCCGTCCAGCGTCGTCACCAAAAGATCATCGAGGAGGCTCCCGTCACCATTGCAAAGGCCGACACCTTCAAGGCCATGGAGGAGGCCGCAGTCCGACTGGGTCAGCTTGTCGGCTACGTCTCTGCCGGTACCGTCGAGTACCTCTACTCACATGCCGACGACAAGTTCTACTTCCTCGAGCTCAACCCCCGTCTCCAGGTCGAGCATCCCACCACCGAAATGGTCAGCGGCGTCAACCTGCCCGCCGCGCAGCTCCAGATCGCCATGGGTATCCCCCTGCACAGAATCCGCGACATCAGACTGCTGTACGGCGTCGATCCCCGAACCTCTAGCGACATCGACTTCGACTTCAAGCTCGAGGGCACTGCTGGATCGCAGCGACGACCCCAGCCCAAGGGCCACTGCACGGCCTGCCGTATCACCTCGGAGGACCCGGGCGAGGGCTTCAAGCCGTCCAACGGTGTCATGCACGAGCTCAACTTCCGAAGTAGCTCAAACGCCTGGGGCTACTTCTCCGTCGGTACCCAGGGTGGAATTCACAGCTTCTCCGACAGTCAGTTTGGCCACATCTTCGCCTACGGCGAGAACCGACAGGCCTCGCGGAAGCACATGGTCATTGCTCTCAAGGAGCTGAGCATTCGCGGTGACTTTAGAACCACCGTCGAGTATCTCATCAAGCTGCTCGAGACCGAGGCCTTTGAGGAAAACACAATCTCCACCGGCTGGCTGGACGAGCTCATCTCCAAGCGTCTCACCGCTGAGCGACCCGACACCATGCTGGCCGTCGTGTGCGGTGCCATCACCAAAGCCCACATTACGAGCGAGGCTCTGCTGGCCGAGTACCGCGCTGGCCTGGAGAAGGGTCAGGTGCCCTCCAAGGAGATTCTCAAGACCGTCTTCACCATCGACTTCATCTACGAGGGTTTCCGATACAAGTTCACCGCCACCCGTGCCAGCCTCGACACCTACCACCTCTTCATCAACGGCTCCAAGTGCTCTGTCGGCGTCCGCGCCCTCAGCGACGGCGGTCTGCTCATCCTGCTCGACGGCCACAGCCACAACGTCTACTGGAAGGAGGAGGTCGGCGCCACTCGCCTCTCCGTCGACAGCAAGACCTGTCTGCTCGAGCAGGAGAACGACCCTACCCAGCTGCGAACCCCCAGCCCCGGTAAGCTCGTCAAGTATTCCGTCGAGAATGGTGCCCACATCAAGGCCGGCCAGACCTTTGCCGAGGTCGAGGTCATGAAGATGTACATGCCTCTCGTTGCCCAGGAGGACGGTATCGTGCAGCTCATCAAGCAGCCCGGAGCCACTCTCGAGGCCGGAGACATTCTCGGCATCCTCGCTCTCGACGACCCCAGCCGCGTCAAGCAGGCCCAGGCCTTTGTTGGCCAGCTTCCTGCCTATGGCGACCCAGTTGTCGTCGGCACCAAGCCCGCTCAGCGCTTCGTTCTCTACCACAACGTGCTGACCAACATCCTCAACGGTTTCGACAACTCCGTCATCATGGCCGATACCCTCAAGAAGCTCATTGAGGTGCTGCGCGATCCTGAGCTGCCCTTCAGCGAATGGAATGCCCAGTTTGCTGCCCTGCATGCCCGTATGCCTCAGAAGCTCGACAGCCAGTTTACCCAGACTGTCGACCGTGCCAGAGGCCGCTCTGGGGAGTTCCCCGCCAAGGCCCTCAGCAAGGCGTTCAACAAGTTCCTCGAGGATAACGTTGAGGCAGGCGATGCTGGCCTGCTCAAGGCTACTCTCGCACCTCTTACCCAGGTGCTTGATGATTACGCCGAGGGCCAAAAGGTTCGCGAGCTCAGCGTCATCAACGGGCTTCTCGAGACCTACTGGGAGGTTGAGAAGCTGTTCCAGAGCCGTGCGCAGGAAGATGCCGTCATCCTCAAGCTGCGAGACCAGAACAAGGACAGCCTGGCCAAGGTTGTGCAGACTGTTCTCTCGCACAGCCGCATGAGCTCAAAGAACTCCCTCGTCATTGCCATTCTTGACGAGTACCGCCCCAACAAGCCCAACGTTGGCAACATTAGCAAGCACCTGCGCGAGTCGCTTCGCAAGCTGACTGAGCTGTCCTCCCGAGCCACCTCCAAGGTCTCGCTCAAGGCCCGTGAGATTATGATCCAGTGCTCCCTGCCTTCTCTCGAGGAGCGTACCTCTCAGATGGAGCACATTTTGCGATCATCCGTGGTCGAGTCTCGCTATGGTGAGAGCGGTTGGGATCACCGTGAGCCCAGCTTCGATGTGATCAAGGAGGTTGTCGACTCCAAGTACACCGTCTTTGACGTCTTGACTTCCTTCTTCGCCCACGACGATCCTTGGGTCTCATTGGCATCCCTCGAAGTCTACGTCCGCCGTGCTTACCGTGCCTATATCCTTCAGCAGATTGAGTACCACAACGACGAGTCCGACCAGCCTCTCTTCGTCTCTTGGGACTTCCAACTGCGAAAGCTTGGACAAACCGAATTTGGCGTCCCTGTCCAATCTGCCGCTCCCTCCATGCCTGGCACTCCCAGCGAAGTTGAGCCCAAGTTCAACCGCATCAACTCCATCAGCGACATGTCCTACCTCACCAGCAAGTGGGACAGTGGCCCGTCGCGCAAGGGCGTCATTGTTCCCGTCAAGTACATTGACGACGCCGAGGAGCTGCTCCAGAAGGCTTTGGAGACATTGACCTTTTACAACCAGCAGAAGCGACAGAGCAGCACATCTAGCCTTCTTGCTGACCTCAGCGGAAAGCGAAAGCCCTTTGCTGCCCTCAAGAAGGAGTTCCAGAGCCGCAACAATGGTGATGAGCTGTCTGCCGTCATCAACGTGGCTGTTCGTGACGCCGAGAGCAAGGATGACGCCGAGACCCTCGCTCGCATCCTGCCCATCGTCCAGGGCCTCAAGAGCGAGCTCTTGGTCCGCGGTGTCCGCCGTCTCACCTTCATCTGCGGTCGCAGCGACTGCTCTTACCCCGGCTACTACACCTTCCGAGGCCCCGACTACGAGGAAGACGACAGCATCCGTCACAGCGAGCCCGCCCTGTCCTTCCAGCTTGAGCTTGCCCGTCTCGCCAACTTCCGCATCAAGCCCATGTTCACCGAGAACAAGAACATTCACGTGTACGAGGCGGTTGGAAAGACTGTCGACTCTGATAAGCGCTACTTCACCCGTGCCGTGATCCGACCCGGCCGTCTCCGTGACGAGATCCCCACTGCCGAGTACCTCATCTCAGAGGCCGACCGAGTCATCAACGACATTTTCGATGCCCTGGAGATTATTGGCAACAACAACTCCGATCTCAACCACATCTTCATGAACTTCACCCCCGTCTTCCCCCTCGACCCCGCTACCGTCGAACAGTCCCTCCAGGGCTTCTTGGATCGTTTCGGTGCACGTGCCTGGAGACTGCGTGTTGCCCAGGTCGAGATTCGCATTGTTTGCACCGACCCCAAGTCTGGTATCCCTTACCCTCTTCGCGTCACCATCACCAACACGTCTGGTTATGTCGTCGATGTCGACCTGTATGCCGAGCGCAAGTCTGACAAGGGCGACTGGGTCTTCCACAGCATTGGCGGAACCAAGGACAAGGGCCCCATGCACTTGCTCTCCGTCTCTACGCCTTATGCTACCAAGAACTGGCTCCAGCCCAAGCGATACAAGGCTCACTTGATGGGTACCCAGTACGTGTACGACTTCCCCGAGTTGTTCCGCCAGGCCATCCAGAACAGCTGGGTCAAGGCTGTTAAGAAGCAGCCTGCCCTGGCCTCTCAACAGCCCAAGGTCGGTGATTGTATCACCTTCACCGAACTCGTGGTTGACGACAAGGATAACCTCGACGAGGTCAACCGCGAACCTGGCACCAACACTTGCGGCATGGTTGGATGGATCATCAAGGCTAGAACTCCCGAGTACCCTACCGGCCGTCGCTTCATTATTGTCGCCAACGACATCACCTACAAGATTGGTTCCTTCGGCCCCAAGGAAGACGACTTCTTCCACAAGTGCACGCAGCTGGCTCGCAAGCTCGGAATTCCTCGCATCTACCTGTCCGCCAACTCTGGTGCCCGCCTGGGTCTCGCCGACGAGCTGATGCCTCACTTCAAGGTCGCATGGAACGATGCCACCAAGCACGAGGGCGGATTCCGCTACTTGTACTTGGACGAGAAGATTAAGCAGCTCTACAAGGACGAGGTCGTCACCGAGGAAGTGGTCGAGAATGGTGAGAAGCGACACAAGATTGTCACCATCATTGGACGGGAGGATGGTCTTGGTGTTGAGTGCTTGAGGGGATCCGGTCTTATTGCCGGTGCCACCAGCCAGGCTTACAACGACATCTTTACCATTACCTTGGTCACCTGCCGTTCAGTCGGTAAGTATTTTTTTTTTTTAACTCGTTTCATCTTTGAACGTATTTGACTAACAATTTTTGTTCCCAGGTATCGGTGCTTACCTTGTCCGTCTTGGTCAGCGTGCTGTCCAGATCGAGGGCCAGCCCATCATCCTTACTGGTGCTCCCGCCCTAAACAACCTGCTTGGTCGTGAAGTTTACTCATCCAACCTCCAGCTTGGTGGCACTCAGATCATGTACCGCAACGGTGTCTCACACATGACTGCCAACGATGACTTTGAGGGTGTCTCCAAGATTGTTGAATGGATGGGTTTTGTGCCTGAGAAGCGTGGCGGCCCTGTTCCCGTCATCCCAAGCACTGACGGCTGGGATCGTGACATTTCTTACCACCCTCCCCAGAAGCAGCCTTATGATGTTCGGTGGATGATTGGCGGTAAGCAGGAAGACGACGGTTCTTTCCAGAGCGGTCTGTTCGACAAGGACTCCTTTGTTGAGGCCCTTGGCGGCTGGGCCCGAACCGTCGTGGTCGGTCGCGCTCGTCTTGGCGGTATTCCCATGGGTGTCATCGCCGTCGAGACTCGCAGCGTTGAGAACATTACGCCTGCTGATCCCGCCAACCCCGACTCCATCGAGCAGATCACCAACGAAGCCGGTGGTGTCTGGTACCCCAACTCTGCCTTCAAGACTGCCCAGGCTATCAACGACTTCAACAACGGTGAACAGCTTCCTCTCATGATCCTGGCCAACTGGCGTGGTTTCTCCGGTGGTCAGCGAGACATGTACAACGAGGTGCTCAAGTATGGTTCATTCATTGTTGATGCCCTGGTCAAGTACGAGCAGCCCATCTTTGTGTACATTCCTCCCTTTGGTGAGCTCCGTGGTGGTTCATGGGTCGTTGTTGACCCTACTATCAACCCTACTGCTATGGAGATGTACGCCGATAACGAGGCTCGCGGTGGTGTCCTTGAGCCCGATGGCATGATTGGTATCAAGTACCGCAAGGACAAGCAGCTGGAGACCATGACTCGTCTGGATCCTACCTATGCCGGGCTCAAGAAGAAGCTGGAGGACAAGACTCTCCCCGCCGATGAGGCTGAGAAGATTAAGCTGCAGCTTACCATTCGTGAGAAGCAGCTGCTGCCCATCTACGCGCAGATTGCTGTGCAGTTTGCTGATCTGCACGACCGCGCTGGCCGCATGAAGGCCAAGGGTGTCGTCCGTGACTCCCTGGACTGGAGCAACGCCCGCCGATACTTCTACTGGCGTCTGCGCAGACGTCTCAACGAGGAGTACATCCTCAAGCGCATGAACACTAGCTTCCTGCCCACTCCTCAGCTCAACACCGCCAAGGCCAACGAGGCTCGCTCCAAGGGCCTGGGCCTGCTCAAGAGCTGGTCCGGCATTGTCGACTGGGACCGCAAGGACCAGGAGGTTGCCGAGTGGTACGAGAAGGAGACGCAGTCCATTGGCCAAAAGGTCGAGACCCTCAAGGCCGACAAGCTTGCTGCTGAGCTGTCCGAGGTTGTTCGCAGCAATGAAAAGGCTGGCTGGAAGGGTGTTCGCGAAGTTCTGCGGGTCATGCCCGTGGAGGAGCGGGAGGCTATCCTCAAGTACTTGAAGGAGTAAAATGTGTAATAACTAAAAAAAAATTAATTGGGATGGGATGGGTAGAGTTGGGCATCGTGTTTTAAGAGCGGGTGTATGGGTTATGGTTGATGTTTTATGATAGATACAATTATGAGTTTTCAAGTTCAACGAACTATATGTGCCCTAATGTGAAATGATTTTCTAAATGCAGATGGGGAGATTCGTGTAGATGAAGAAACCGGAATAAGGATCGTATGAATAGGTAGATCCCTGAAAGCTCTTTGAACGTCTGCATCGTCTATACGCTGCATTAGTAAACGAAGACTGGTGCGATTAGCACATTCGTTCACTATCTATCTATTCATCGAATCAATGCAGAGACCGGTATGGATGCTTATCCTTTTCTTTTTACATAAAACAATCTGCTGCGTAAGGACTACAGATTGTCATATTCTCGTAAAAGCCTATTCCTGCGCCTATTCCGCTGATACATGTTCATTGACTGCATCACTACAGACAACAGGGAAACAATGGGTAGCTTTTGTCATAGTCATGATAGTTCAGGTGTGTTTGGTTACTTCTTAACACAATATTTTATGTCTGCAAATACGGGTACGATGTGGACAGGCGAATTTTGTCCATCTAAAGAGAATGAATCCATATATCACGTTCTTAATCTTGTTAAGTTAAAGCCTATTCGAAACATTCTTCATAAACAAGTTAAGTAACACTTGACAGGCTCGAATGTTAGACCTGCTTGACACCTTACGCAGAGGTTAGTCTGTACTTCTCGAAACGTCATGTTGCTGTTTCCCAATATAATGGTACACCCTGAGCTAGTAAATTTCGGGGTGCAATAGAATGTGTTCAAACATTAAGTCATTGAGCTAAATCTGCTGATCGTGGTAGAGATAATCCGTAGAGTGATTACCGATGATTGGTCCATGGCTATGTCCAATGCGACACTGTGAGCACCACAAATGCTTCATATCCAATTGGTTGGCGGCCAGCCAGTAATATCGGCAACATAAAATGATGCCTTATCGTTGTGTGGGTTGCGGCTCTTTCGTCGATGCCAAGTGATTGCTGATTTCAGCCTCATTGATGCCCTACACGCACCCCCTCCTCCTTCGCCCAAATAAGCGTACAAAGGACAAATATATATAGAAGCGCAGGCAGCTTTTGACTTTAGAAAGGGTAAAAACTTTGTTTCTTATCCAAGTTGCTTTGCTATCTCGCAAAATTCATGATCTGATAGCAGTTCCCAACGCTCGAAAATGGCACCTGAAAAGAGGTCGTATGGCGACTATAGTGTCGGATGGATTTGCGCTCTGCCAAAGGAGCAGACGGCTGCGACAGCCATGCTAGACGAGAGGCATCCAGATCTACCAAAGCCTATGAATGACACAAACACCTACACACTCGGCTCAATCGGCTCGCACAATGTCGTCATAGCTTGTTTGCCCAAGGGACAATATGGCACCAATTCTGCGGCCAACGTTGCGGCACTCATGATCAGGTCATTTCCTTCCATTAGGATTGGCCTTATGGTTGACATTGGCGGAGGTATACCAACGAAAGTGAGGCTTGGAGATGTTGTTGTCAGTACTCCAGGCGGCCAGTATCCCGGAGTCGTCCAATGGGACCTTGGTAAAGCTACAGAAAGAGGCACATTTGAAAGAATTGGGGCCTTGAGTAATCCACCCAGTTCTCTATTAACCGCTTTGGCCAAGTTAGAGACGGAGCATGAGCTGACGGGATCGAAGATCCCTAGGTTCCTGGAAGAGCTTAAGGGGAAGTATCCAAGGTTGGCTAGGAAGTACTTGAGGTCCGATTTGCTGCAAGACGTTCTTTTCAGAGCAGATTATCTTCACGTTAATGAGCCATTTATGAATACCGAGGGTCCTACTGGAGGGGATGCTGAACTACTTCAGGAGGAGGAGGAAGGATCAGAAGAAGAATACGAAGAGCAGTGCCCATTTGCGACAAAAGCAAGATTCTGCAGAAGAAGCGTCGATCAATGAGAGTCCATTATGGGCTTATCGCATCTGGAAATAAAGTTATTAAGGACGGGTTATACCGAGATGAATTAAATGACGCCCTTGGAGGAAATGTTCTCTGCTTCGAGATGGAGGCAGCAGGTCTGATGAACAATTTTCCATGCTTGGTCATCCGGGGTATCTGCGATTATTGCGACTCACATAAGAACAAACATTGGCAAGAACATGCCGCCGCAGTGGCAGCTGCGTTTGCTAAGGAGCTTCTTGGTTGTATTCAGCCCGGCGCTGTTGAGGGCGAACAGCTCATCAGGGACGTGATATGTGAGGGTTAGTCATTCCTTTCGGCTATTTGCTGATATATACTTATAAAAGTTTCTAAATAATGTGGCAAATAGTGAAAAAAGATATACAAAACTTTTATGACATAAAAAAACATCTAGAAGATCTTCATGATGGTAAGAATACGGTATCGTTATTACCTTTAACATTCAGTTTGCACTAACAGTGTGTAACTGAAGATAGAGAAACAAAGAAACAAGAAGAAACCCTCAATTGGCTAAGTTCTCATGATTTTTACCTATTGCAACATGATTACTTCAAAAGATGCGAGTCTGATACGGGACAGGAGTTCATAAACTCAAAAGAAGTACAAAATTGGATATTAACAAGCAAGCAAACTTTGTTTTCTCAAGGCATCCCAGGAGCGGGAAAGACATTTCAAATGGCCATTCTAGTCAATTATCTGGTGGGAAGGTTTCAATGGGATGGCACAACCGGCATCGCTTATCTATACTACAACTTCAAGAGCCATCATGAGCAGACCCCAGAGCAGATGCTCGCAAGTCTTGTCAAGCAGCTCGCTCAGAATTCAAAGCTCTTCCCCGAGGTCTTGCACCAACTACGTAATCGACACAGTCTCATGAAAACAAATCCTTTCCTTGGCGAACTTTCCAACACCTTTATGGCTCTTACTCAATCTTTTTCAAGGGTATATATTCTCATTGATGCTCTTGATGAAGGAGATGATAGTGGCCGTGCGACGTTTCTTCGCGAGATTTTTACTGTGCAGGAAAAAACTGGGCTCAACTTATTCGTGACATCCAGGGCTATTAATAACATCGCAGCTAGTTTTAAAGGAAGCATATCTAGGGATATTTCTCCAACCAGTCACGACATTTCCCAATTCCTCAACGCCCGCATGTCGGAGCTTCCGTCTTTCGTAGCTGACAACGAAGAGCTACAAAACGAAATCAAGGCGTCGGTTGAGTCGGCTATTGGAGGAATGTAAGTATATTTCGTTGGGGAGACACCGAGCAATTGCATCAACTAACCTCTACCTGCAGGTTTCTCCTGGCTCAGCTCTACATAGGTTCTTTAGCGGGCAAACGATCACCGGAAGCACTCAAAGTGGCGCTCAAAGATTTGAACCAGGCTTCATCATCATCAGATAAATCCACTGTGCTAAACCAGGCATATGACAAATCCATGGAACGAATACAGCAGCTGCCAGGGGATATGCCCAACGACGGAATACTCATCCTCTCATGGATTGTCAAGGCCAAACGGCAATTGAAGTTGAAAGAGCTTCAAGAAGGCCTTGCTGTTGAGATCGGCGCATCCAAGCTTAATACAAACAACATCCCAACGGTTGAGCATATAACTCAATCCTGCGCTTCATTGGTAATAGTTGATGGAGATACTGTTAAACTGGTTCATTATACGGCACAAGAATACTTTGAACGTCCAGACAACAAATGGATGCAGAAAGCTCACGAAAAGATAGCGAACACTTGTATGGCGTATCTCTCATTTTCATCCTTCCGATATGGACTCAATAGCTCACAGGAGGGCATTGACAGGAGAATTGAAGAGAATCCCCTGTATACTTATTCAGTTGAGTACTGGGTCTATCATGTAAATGAGGCTTTAGCCCATGGGTTCGAAAGTTCTAGGGTGATCAACTTCCTCGGATATGGCAAGACTCGGGGGTCATGGTACCAAGATCTTCTGTACGGCCATTCTCAAGAAAGCTTTTCCCCTGAATTTGTTCCAGAGCGGTTGACAGAGTTACACATTGCCTCATTCTTCGGACTATATGATGTAACCGCCAAGCTACTTGAACAAGGCCATAGTCCGAATGCCAAAGATTCATTATTACGAATCCCAATATGGTGGGCTGCATGGAATGGACATACCCGAGTCGTGAAGCTTCTACTTGAAGAGGCAACCGATCTGGAAACAAGAGACGCGGAATATGGCTCAACACCGTTACTAATCGCTGCCAAGAGAGGCCACGCGATGGTAGTTGAAAAATTACTCGATAAATGTGACGTAGAGTCTAAAGACTGTCTTGGCTGGACATCATTGAACGCGGCCGCGCAGCTCGGCAATAAAGTCGTCTTTGAGCTACTTATCCAAAAAGGTGCTGATATAGAGGCCAGAGACAACGACTGCCGAACGTCACTCGCCACCGCCGCAATGGGAGGTCGTTTGACTGCTGTTAGTTGGCTCCTTGGCAATGGAGCCGATATTGAATCAAAGGACGCCAAAAACCGGACGCCATTGATGCTGGCCACTATCAGAAACCATGAAGACCTTGTTAGATATCTTATTGAGAAAGGCGCCGACATGGAAGTTATGGATCACGACAAACAAACGGCATTATCTATAGCGATACAAGATAACTTGCCAAAAATTCTCGAGATATTTTTCCAGAAAGGCGTCGACATAAATGCGAGTATGAGTAACCGTTATACACCATTGACTCAAGCTATCGAGAAAACCAAGTTTACTGTCGCTAAATGGCTCATTGAGCAAGGTGCCAATGTGGACACGAAAGATGGATATGGAATGACTCCATTACTTTCCGCTATTGAAAAGGGACTTGGGGAAACTGTTGAATTACTCGTCGAAAAAGGTGCGGACTTGGAAGTTCGAAGAGATCCCAACGGCCCTACACCATTAATTCTTGCCACCATAAAAGAGCAACCGCAAATTGTCGAATTTCTCATTCAAAAAGGAGCCCAGCTAGAGAAAACATACTGGTACCGCACTGCTTTATCTACTGCTGCCAAAAGGGGATATACAGACATCATCCAGTTGCTCATTGAGAAAGGTGCTAATATAGAGGCCGGAGAGGGTGGCAGTGGTACACCACTAAGCATAGCTGCTAGGTATTTGAATCCAGGGTGTATTCGGTTACTCCTCGCCACCAAAGCCAACACTGAGGCCAGAGATAATAGCGGTGATACTCCATTAAGCAACGCTGCTTGGAGTGGGGATCCATGGTGTGTTCAATTACTCCTTGCCAATGGCGCCAACATTGAGACGACAAATAATAAGGGAGATACACCATTGAGCAGCGCTGCTTTGAGGGGCAAGCCAGAGTGTATTCAATTACTCCTTGCCCGAAAAGCCAACATCGAGGCCAGAAATGATAGCGGTAGGACACCGTTAAGCAACGCTGCTTGGAGTGGGAAGCCGGAGTGTATTCAGTTACTCCTTGCCCGAAAAGCCAATATCGAGGCCAGAAATAATGACGGCGATACACCACTTATGTTGGCTGTCGAAAGGCAACATTTGAGGTGTATTCAATTGCTCCTCGATGGCAATGCTGATATAGAAGCCAAAGACCATTTGGGGGTGACTTCACTTGTCCGCACCATTCGCAACCACGATACTCGTGCCGCAAAGATTCTTCTCCAGAACAAGGCTAACACAAATTATTGAAGTGCTTCTGGGGAAACACTTATGCATATGGCAGTCAACAGCAGAAATCTTGAATCAGTCAATATGTTACTTGCATGCGAGGCTGTTAGTGTTGACGAAAAAGACAACAATGGCCGCACGCCCTTATCATATGCGGCCATACAACCTAACAACGCTATGGTCAAAGCACTGCTCGACTCTGGAAGAGTAAATGCCAACGCAAAAGACCATCAAGGCCGTACGCCACTGCTGTATGCAATACATGACAAATACGAGTCTATTGTGAAGATACTGCTCGACTCCGGGAAAGTGGACGATGGCGTGAAAGACAATGAGGGGCGCACGCCACTATTATATGCTATTGAGCGCAAGGATTTGTTAATCCTACAAGTGCTACTTGACTCCAGGAATGTCGATGTTAACACAAAGGACGATAGAGGACGCACGCCACTTCACATTATGATCGGACGCAAAAATTTGCCAATAATAAGGATACTACTCGATTGTGAGAAACTCGATGCTGACGCAAAGGATAACTATGGACGTACACCACTACTATACGCAATAGATCTTGGGGATATCTCTATTGTGGAAACACTGCTCGACTGTGGAAAACCGGACATTAACGCAGATGATAACAAAGGGCGCACACCTCTCCGGTACGCAATCAAACGCGAAAATAGGCGAATCATGAAGCTGCTACTTGACTGCGAGAAAGTGGATGTTGACGCAAAAGATAACAGAGGACGCACGCCTCTATTATATGCAATAGAAATTCGACATTTGTCTATTGTGAAATCTTTATTGGAATCAAAAAAGGCAAACATTAACGCAGGAGATAAAAAAAGACGCACGCCGCTCCGTTACGCAATAGAACATAGAGACAAATCCATTATAAGAGCATTACTGGATACTGGGAAAGCGGACATCAACGCGATAGACTTTGAGGGATACACACCCCTGTTATATGCGATCAAATGCCAGGAGAGTTCTCTCATCGACCTCTTATTCAACATGGCGAATATCAATGTCAATACAAGCGATAAGAAGGGTCGCACACCACTGTCTCGTGCGATGGGGCTCGGAGACACATCTATTGTCAAAGCACTGCTCAATTTTGACGAAACAGACGCTGAAGCAAGAGATAAAAGAGGTCGGACGCCTCTTTCATATGCCGTCTCGTGTGATGTGGCCAGAGTTCTGTTCAGAATGCGCAGAGTTGATGTGAATTCGATAGACAACCTGGGTAGGTCGCCTCTCTGGTACGCTGCTCAAGCTGGAAATCATCAGCTCATAGAGCTGTTGGTCCGACGTGGTGCCTATGACAGCTCAAAGGCAAGGGGCATATGCCGACGCGCCGGATATGTAGTGCGTTTCGTGGTGGTCTCTTTTGGTGGCCTCACCTTGTGGCAAAACATCAGGGCTTCACCAGTGATCACAGTGTCAACTTTTGTGTACAGGTTTCTTTCATGGTCCTCTTTGCGATGATGTCTCCGCACGAAGACTTCGAAAGTGCGAGATAATTCTTTTTTGCGCGTTTCGACTTCATGAGCAATTTTGCTGGAGAATACTTGATCATGAATTAGACCGGGCATTTGCAGGAGTTTTGTTTACAGTGTCTTGCTGAGACGCTCATCTTCATCCCCAGTAAAATAAATGGATATTGCGCATGAGCGGGAATCAAAGTGCAAAATGGGTTTGAATATTCTGCTTAGATGTGTGATCATGTATTTCATGATGAAGGAGGGATATGATACATGGATAATTTTCTCTTTCAAGTTTCTTTGATATAGTTGAGTAGTTTGCTGTATCATTACACATGTTCATTGCCGTTACAAATCACTTTCTTTTTGGTCCACATCACCTTCTTTTTGGTACACATTCATCCGATATCGCTTGTCTCTCTGTTCTTACACCCCTGCTTTAATAGCTCTCCAATTGAACCATTTTCATTTCTGGCTGACTGATGTTTGTCTTCACTCCTCCTCTGGCGGCACCCTCGTCCGTATCTGCACCCCATGCCACTCCTTGACAAGATCCCCCAAAGCAGCATTCACCATCCTCTGCTGCTTCAACATATTCAACCCCTTGAAAACCGGCGACGTGATGTCAATAGCATACATGCTTCCGCAACCACCCGATATATCCTGCACAAGCAGCGACGTGGGGTGAAGCTTCTCTGCCAGGATCGCCGCGATCGAGGACTCGGCCGGTGACATGTCCGCCTCCTGCTCTTCCAGCTGCTCATTTGAAGAGGGCGAAGAGTATCTCTGGAGAGTCGTCGAGGAGAATTGGCGGGATGTCGTTGAGGAGAGGTAACGAATGCGCTGGGGAGAGACTTTGTTGGTGGTGATGATGGTGGGCTTGAATGTGTTTGCGATAGGCGCAATTGCCGTGCGTAAAGGGCGTGAAGCTGTCGCGAGGAGGCGCAGACGCAGCGCGGAGCGGCAGGAGGAGCAAATCATGATTGCGATTTGACAATTCGAATTTGTCTTTCTGTTGCAAGAGCTTGAATTGCAAATGCTGGTGGGAGAATTATTCAGCGGGAATGGAATGGAGCTTGCCGGAAGCTGTAGCGCGCGATGGGCCGAGCCGGGGCTTTGCCGATGGCCGGCTATTGCCCGCTTCCAAATTGCCGAATTGAGCAAGTTGACCGGATGAGGGCCATCGGAGTACGTTAAGCTGTATGTATTATTTAACATGTTGCCTTTTTATCTTTTTAGTAATATCAATCAATCATGAGTATTAGTTATTAGAGCGTGTTGTTAACGCTGTGCTGCACCAACTCCAGCTACCCCAATCCGCTAATGTCCCAAACAAACCATGGCCCTGCAAACACATTACAAACACAATACGCCACAAGAAAACCACTTATACCATCAACATCACCTCACAATCCACATCCCTCCATTCCCATACGCCTTATCCTGCATCGCACCCACTTCAGATCTCATTCCTGCCCAATGCAGCGGTATCTTGTCCACCTGCGCCACCACTTTCCCCGTCGTGTCATCCAGCCTGTCTCCAAGACTTCGGCTGCTCTTCACACTCTTCATCATGGCGACCGTATCGTGCGGGCCCCAAGCTGCACGACCTAAGCTGGCAAGAGTGTTCATGATATCTTGAGAATGCTCTCCTGCGAGATGCTCTGGCGGGGTATGGGGGTCAGCGGCCGGGTGCAGGAAGCCCATGAGCAAGACTTTGACTTTGGCGTCGACAAAGTGCATGTCTTCAAAGTCGTGGATGATGTGCACCATGACGTTGTTCTTCATGGCGACAGAAGGAGGTGCGTGTCGAGACGGCGCTATCGTAACGACGGCTTCAAGCCAATCGGTGGGCAACATGTCGTTCAGTCCTCCGCTGGCGTCGTCGTTGCTGCTCTTGGGGGGTTGTATGCAAGCCCAAGCGGCGAATACACCTCCCATACGAACCTTGACCTGATCTGACACGCCACTCAGATTGGCCGTCGGGATGCCCAGCTCTGCCATTGACCTCCCCGTCCCTCGGACAACTTTTCCGTCGAATTTGACGGGAAACGGCGCCTCGGGACCGCTCTCTGAACCAACCATGTGAATCGCCGGCACATTCACCACCAGGGAATCATATCTTTCCTGCTGGTCCCTTTGCCGTCGCCAAGAATCCTGCACGGCGTCTCCCATGCCGGTTATCTGATAACTCTGGTAGGCCATCGTGCCGGCCTTCTTCACCGTGGAATTCGTCACAATGCTGCCTACTTGGCTGTTCACCACTGCGCTCGCCGCTCCGATATACTTGCTCGCCATGACCTGTCCTACTGTGCTGGCAACCTTGACGCCCATCTCCAGCGGCATCGTACTCAGACTCGCACCCCTCACGACGCTCACATCGGCAGACGTGCTCGCCACGCGGAACACGGGACTCCCACAGAGAACCTTCTTGCCGGCTTCTGGGCCCCCGCAGAGAACAAGGCGAAAGTAGCCATCCGACGCGGTGGCCGGAATGCGCACGATGTGAGTTTCCCGCGGAACGTGCTTCTTCTGGCGCCCCGAGGCCTTTTTGGCAAAGCGCTTGAGATCTCGCTGCAGGCTGCGCTCGTCTGCCTCGGACGTGTCGCTCACGTTGGCCCGACGGGCAGGCGTGACGTTGATCCAGGACGATGTTGTCGCCGGCCAACGCCTTGATGGCCATGCCCATGTTGCCAGAGTATCCCCTTTTGCTGCATCCAAAGGGTCCGCGTAGGGGGCAGAGGCTCATCCGAGAGGACTGTGATGGAGACTGAAGTAGAAGGGCCGGAATACCATATCAAAGCACGAGTGTGCCGAATAATGGAGTAATGCCGCGTGGACTCTGAAGGATGAGAAATGAGGCCCGAGGCAAAGTACTGAGCTTCGCCAAATGCCGACTTCCAGATTGAGTCCTGCTGTTTCGTTTCCACAGGCATAGTAACCGCCTGCTGCGGATGCGGCGAGAAGCCGGGTGAAGGCGGAGCCCCAGCAGAGAGCCCCGAGGAGCTCTGAGCGCGCCGTAGAGGCAGTTCGGGCGGTGCAGATGGCGAGAGGCTGCCCGGAGACGGCGAGAGGCCCGGGTAAGGCGGCGGAGGAGGCAGATCCTCGTACGGCATAATGCTCACGGGAGCAGGGAGCGCTTCGGTGCTGATCGTCCGGGGGACGAGCCGTGGTGGCGGATCGCGTTACAAGAGGAGGAGGAGGCGTAGACGTGGGCTCGTGCTTGAGATTGGCGGCTGATTTGCTTGGTCTCAGCTGCTGACCACTGGACACTGCTTCAGCCGGCGATGCAACTGATGGCGATGGCGGTTCGTCCATGTACATGTTATAAATGTCTGCTTGGTGGTCATACCCAGGCGCTGGGACGGGCCGCCGCCGCACCGGAACGGGCTTACGCACGTATCCCATGCCAGGAGATGCCATGATGATAACCTTAGATAGGGGCAATGTAAAAAAAGAAGAGAAAACAGGGGGAGCCGATCAATGATCCCTGACGGCGATGCATCACGTCTTATTTCGGCGTTGGGCATCGGTTTCCGGGCGCCCGGCCAGATGGGGACATGCGATAATGGCTCTTCCGGGAAATGGGTCGTCAAAGGGGGCTCCAGCTCTTTGTCCAGCTGAGTCTGAGGCCTTACGGTACCTAGACCGGGGCGCGAAAAAGTTTGCACAGTGTGTCGTGGAACAAAGAGATGAATGGTGGACTCGTATTGGTACGCGTAAGCAGATTCGCACCTTTCAGCTTTGTGTACCTTAATCTCGTATACAAAGAGTTAGTGTGCACAGAGCGAGATTGATATCATCATTTGGTCATTTCTTTTCATTTCTTTGTGTTTTTTTGGGTCTTTTGTCTTTTGCCTTGTTCACATTTTGACGCTATGGAAAATGGCTTGCTTTGCGTCTTCTAGCTAGCCGCCATGAGGGCCTCCAACTGCGCCGGCTCCTTGATTGCGGTGGTGAGGTTTTCATAGCCCGTCTCGGTGACGAGAATGTTGTCCTCGATACTGTAGCCACGTCAGCATGTCATTCTGACAATAAACCACATGATGATACATCATGGTAGATGGATGGAATGGGATTGCTGGCTTACCGGACACCGCCCACGTCCCAGTACTTGGCGAGCACATCGGCGTCAATGTACTTGCTGTGCTCGGGGTTCTCCAAGTAAGGATCGATTATGAACTTGCAAAAGTAGACCTGCAGCCGTGTGAGATTCAAGTGTATCAAATGGGATTGCACGGACTACTTACACCGGGCTCAACAGTCACAACACCACCAGCGGGAACTTGGCCTCGCAGGCGGAGGTTCTGGAAGATGACATCGGGGTCCTGGCGGTTGTGGTTACCGCCAGTGTCGTGAGTATCCATGCCCAGGTAGTGTCCCAGGCCGTGGGGGAAAAAGGCCTGGCTGGTTCTGGCCTTGAAGATGTCGTCCTTGTCGCCCTTGAGGATGCCAATGGCCAACAGGCCGTCAATGGCAATCTTGTGGGCCAAGATGTGGGCATCTTCCCAGTGCACGCCGGCCTTGAGGATGGCCATGGTCTCCTTTTGCATCTTGAGGACGATGTCGTAAATCTCGCGGCCCTCTTTGGTGAACTTGCCGTTGAGAGGAAAGGTTCTCGTCTTTGGTTGCAGGGTCAGTTTCGCAGTCACTCACGTCAAAGAAAGGGTGAAAACGAAGAAAAAGATAGGCCACTTACGATATCGGCAGCGTAATTGTCCCACTCGGCACCAGCATCAATCAGCAGGTTCTGCTTTCCAGCAACGGAGCAACGTTGGTGATGTAGTGAAGAGTCGCCGCAGCCGTGCCGCTGGCAACAATGGGGGTGTATGCCATGTTCTTGGCGCCGTGGGCAACGCATCGCTCCAAGAAGACGGCCTCGAGCTCCCTCTCGTTGGATGCGTTCTTTGCCTTTTCCACGACGGCCTTGTGGGCCAAGCTGGAGACGTAGTTGGCCTTGCGGATCATGGCCACCTCGAACTCGTCCTTGACGACTCGAGAGAGTTCAATGGCCTCCTTGAGGAGAGCAAAGTCCTTGTTCTCGAACCCGATAAAGGTGATGTGATCGGAGACCTGGCCGTTGATGGCGTAGATTGTAGAGGTGGAGTTTGCGCTCGAAATGTGAGCCAGCGTCGCGTTGACCTCGGTGGTGTACTTGACCTCGTCGACGTCATACAGCTTGAGGGCCTCGTCGATGGTGGTTGGGAGGCCGGACCAGATGACATCGTGAGGGTCGATCGGGGGGATGAAGAGGGTCGACTTGGCAGACTGGATGTCGTAGGTGAAGAAGCAGTCGGGCAGGTTGCAGCCGGTGAGGTAGTAGAAGTAGCGACGCTGGCTATAGAATCAGGCACAGTTAGCACATCGCATACACTGTAAAGCATCCATAAAACAGAGAGCTGTCTCTGCCATACCGGAAGGGCTCGGGCGAGTCATTGTCCTCGAGGAGCTTGGTCATGCGGCCCTCGAGATAGAGAAGGCCGTTGGCCTTGGGATCCTTGTTGCGGATCAGGTCGACGACGCGACTGGCGTGCGCCTTGCCCGGGTACTTGCCCTTGAGCACGGCTTCGAAGTCTTGGGCGACCATGTTTGCGTGGAATCGATGCGACGAGTGGGAGAAGCAGCGACGAGCGTGTAGATGTAGAGGCAGAGTAGCAAAAGATCGGGATTGGCATGATTTGGAGGTTGTGGTGGGGGATACGCGGGCAGTCTGGTACATGTACAAGCGCCGAGAGCAGAGTTGGCCGATGGACAGGTCGCAACGCTGCGAAAGCGGACATGGAGCAGGCGGATAAGGAGATAGTGTAAGTAGTATGCAATCAATGGATACTTGCATCAAATTACCATCCGTGGACTTGCATCTTGTCTGGAGGTGGAGGGGCTTCCAAAAAGTTCCATCATGAGGCCTTGGATGTCGGGGTACTTTTTGGGGGGGCATCTCGGCCTTGGCCTCCGTTTTGCCGAGTGTACGGAGTAGGTTACGTTAGGTACAAGTCCGTACATGTGCTCATCAGGTAATGTACAGGTACTCAATCAATACCTGTAGGTAGCCATAGCTCCCGGAGCTGCAGCGGCTGTGGCGCTGACAAAGATGGACAGCTTGTGATGTCAAGGTCATCCATGTATTACAGAGTTGAGTAGAGAATACAATGGAAAGTACCGAGTTACAGCAATCAGATGCACTTGTCACATCAGACGAGAAGCAGATCAACAACCCAACAAGTTCACCTCCAGCTAATGCAACACTTCAAACAAGAGCCCTGTAAGAGCCCTCTCCCGTGCTCCATGGAAAAAGTTCACGGCAAACGAACCAACGCACGGGCGGCGAACCACTGGAGGGGCCCGAGTTAGGTGATGGACTCCACCCCGATGGATTTCGGGCTGCTCAACTCGTTCTCCACAGCGGCTGCCAGCGGCTCATCTGTCATTGCTCGTGCTATGTAGTATCAATGGATCTTGTGAGATTAAGCCATCCAGGTTGCCGTTCTCAACTGAGACTTGAGCTTCAACTCCAACCTTTGCTGCAGGTCTCAGCCACGCAAAAGTTTGAATGGATGCAAAGCCGGGCAACTTGTACATGCAGCCATCATGGACAATAGGTAGTTATAGTACGGAGTAGTATAAGACACTCTAGCCCTGCACGGAACCTCACATTAGTGCATCAAAGATACAAGGATACTAGTACCCGACAGCCGGGCAAGGTTCAGGTAGATCTACAGACGTCCGTCAGTGCAGTCGGTGCTTGGGACGGACCTCAGCGCACAGACGCGGGATGGAGGCTTCAAAGTACCGGAGACTTGGGACGGGCCGCTGAGACAGGGCGTAGTGGACGCGTGCCGTCCTCGCTTCGAGCTATTCAGGTGATGAGATGGCAGTATCTTGGGGGGTGCAAATGTAAAGCATTGTACCTGTATACAATCATGTCACTTGCAAGCCTCCGTCTCCCTTGCACGAAGCTTCAATGATGCATCACATTGATCTGATCCCTGTGCTCTGTACTTTACTGCACTAACCTGATGGCCAGCTTCCCGGAGCGGATGAACCCGAGAGTACGTCCCCTACGTACCTCTTTCGCCAAAATACTAGCACTGAAAGGAAGGAATGGATGAGTAAGGAGCGCGGACTCGACGACTGCCTCTCATCTCTATCAGACTTGACACAGTAATGCATCTGTAACGAAGCTTCATCCTAACCATCTCGACGCAAAAATCATTGTCCAAAATGCCTTGATAGGCCGCTGTACTACTCGGGCTGATCATTGCTGATCATTGCCGACACCCTGCCAGATGCCGTACCTCGTGTGGAACCATGCCGGCGTCTGTCCCCGGAAGCCGGGCCGGCAAAGCAATGGCAAATATTACTCAGCCAGCCGCATCAACAGCATCACGTCCGTCTCTCGTCTCTCTCCCTGCATGACGACTGGCGATCATTGCCATCTCGCAGACAGCAGCCCCTTCGGTCGTGTCTCTCGTATACGAGGTGCGTGCCGTCGCCTTCGTGCTACAGTGCCGTGCCGCCCTTGACGATCTTCTCCGGTTTCCATTCATCCCATGCAGTCTCAGATTCACCGCGAATCCAAAAGCGTCTGGATCCAGCTCATCTCGCCAAACCCTT
>MDJU01000249.1:0-42642 GCA_001721665.1 Trichoderma pleuroti
TTGGCTATGGAAGTGCTTCTTGCGTCAAGAAGGAAGGTCTCGAGACTACAAGTTTGGCGCGGTGTGCGGTGTTTGGCGGAGATGAGAGAGAGAGAGAGAGAGAGAGAGAGAGAGAAAGCCAAAGCAAAGTGACGGACAGGGTGAATGATGATGATGCCCGTGTCACTGTCCAAGTAAGATGTGCTCGTAAGCGGGATTGTCGCTTTACACCATGGATTGGCTGATGCTGGGCTTCCTCCCCCTCGTCGGTGACCAGCTGCTTCGGGAGCCACGCGGCCAAAGGGAAAGAGGCGGCATCTTCGGCGATACGACCGCTTCGACGTGGTGTAAAAGTAGGCGCCGAGAAAGAAGACGGCCAGGGCCACAAAGAGCAGGCCCAGATAGAATGTATAGTGCTCGCCAATGGTCAGAAACAGGGCGGCGTCCCAGCCGTGCCAGCTGCTGGCGCCGCCGTGGACGAAGATGGGCGTCGTCACCTTGCCCCGGAGCATGTGCGGCGCCATGTCGCCGTGCTCGTCGGACAGGATGTAGACGGGGCGGCTGAGGCGGCCCTTGACGAGGTGCCGGACGTACGACATCCACTGGTTGGAGTAGAACATGCAGCCGGTGCTGAGCATGTTCTCGACGTACGGGATGCGCATCGGCAGCGCCCAGTGCAGGTCGTGGCTGGGCACGTTGTCCAGCAGCTGCGTCAGGAACGGATGGCCGGCCTCGGTCGCGATAAAGGCATTGTTGACGCCGGCCGGGTGGGCGCCGGGCGAGACGTACGGCAGGCGGACAATGGGCGTCGAGTCGAGCGGCACCCGACAGGTGACGTCGAGGTCGACGTAGATGCCGCCCGCGTGGTGCAGCAGGGCATAGCGGAGGATGTTGGCGCGCTGGATGTTTTGCGCGTAGCCGGCATAGTGAGGCAGGATGTCGGGGTAGAACTCGGCGATAAAGGCCGTGGCATTGACGTCGGTCCACAGCCGGTGCTGCCAGTCGGGGTGCATGTCGGTGCAGCTCGTCATGGCCGCCTGGTACTTATGGACGCTGGCGTTGCCCAGGGCGATTTGGTGGATGATTTTGGGCACGACGACGGGGCCGAGAGCCTCGAGATCGAGATCGGGCTCGGACGAGGCGTTGTCCGGGTGTCGATACAGAATGTCCGGGTGGTTGTGCAGCAGCGGGTAAAAGGTGCTGTACGTCAGGGCGATTTCGCCCAGCTCGTGGATGTGCCGGCGGAAGAGGACGGTGAACCAGAAGACGGCAATGGCCGTCAGGGCCACGATGTTTCGGGCTCGCATCGTGACGGCGAGATGGAGGAGGCCAAGATATGGATCGAGAGCCGACGACAAGATGAAGAGAAGAGAAGAAGAAGAAGAAGAGAGCAAGTAACGGCAGAGCCAGAGACAAAGAGGGAGCAGTGGTGCAAGGGAAAAAAGATGCAGTACGTAAGGATGAGACAAGAGATAGATAAGAGAACGGGCGGATCGCAAGGCAATGCTGCAACGCAACGCAGATCCCCGACCGAGCTGAGCTTCCCTATTCCCCTTAATCCTCGGTCCAAGCCAAGCCAAGCCAAGCCAGCTCCTTATTTCGATCCGTCTCCTATAGTGACCCTCTCTCTATTCCTTTTTTTTTTTTTTTTTTTGCTTTTCAATCGTTGTAATCGTATGTAAGGATGTAAGGATGTAAGGATGCTCTGGTAAAAGTGGTGATGGAATTGGGTGGCCCGCCAGGTTGTTGCAGAGCTTCGGGCCGGGCAAGCGAGGCGCAAGAAGAAGAGAAATAGCATTTTCGGCCGCTTCAAAGTGCCAACCATTTTTACCTACTATAATTATGGGACTGGCCACCCCCCCTTTTTTTTTTGCCCAGTCTGCCGTGGAATCACAGAGTTCGAATGGAACGCCTTCAAACGCAATTTAGCTGGTGGTGGCTTGTCCAAGGCAAAAAAAAAAAACGTCTGTCCATGCCTTGTCCCCTTGTTGCGTCCTGCAGCGGGTATCGCATACCTGGGCGGTACCTGAGCGGGCCATCCATCCACGGCTGTGACTAGGTGCCGTTTTGGCCGGACTTGTGTACTAATGTAACGCCGACTGCAAGTACCGTCTACCTGGCGCGCTCTGGAACTGCGGCAGTCCGTAGCTCTGCGACACCTCGGACCCGGCAAGTAAAAAAAGGAAAAAAGGCGGACTCGGGGCTAGGCAAGCTTCCTTGGCGTTGGCCCACGATTTGATGACGCTGCCCGTCAGATGCAAATGCGCTGCAACGAGCCTGGCGCGGCGGCCCTCGAGGGCCCTGGGGCGGCTTCACGGCAGCGGCCATCGAGGCCATCAAGGGCCCCTACAGCCAACCGCGGCTGCAGGGTGACGGGGATAGAGGCGCTGGTGATTGGGCGCCAACCCATGGGCGGATCACCGTCCATGTTGGCCCCTGTCCAAGTGCTGAGCGAGCCCTGGCAACGCCTGACTGAGCTGGGCCTTCCATTGCTTGGCGGCTGGTGCTGTGCTGTGCTAGTACCGTATGTATGTACATACATACGAGTATTCTCCATTTGCCTATTCGCCAGAGGAGTGCCGGAGGATTCGTGACAAGGTGCTCCGATGCCATGCCATCCATCGTCTGGTCTGGGCACGGCACTAGGCCGGGCTTCGGGGTGCCTCCTTGGCCCGACGGACGCGAATAGGGTTGGCACGGAGAGGAGCTGCCATGGCACGAGGCACGGGGGTTGGACATTAGCAAAGTCCGACCATCACAGGAGGCTCTCCGTTGTCGTCCTTGATTCCAGATTTAGGTTGTGGAAGCCACGGAGAGTTTGAACAAGCGGACAACGAGAACGAGGAGGAAGACAGAAAACGGACTTTTCCGTGTCTACGGCATAGCATGGCATGATCCCACTAGCAGTAGTACATAGGTAGGTAGTACTCCGTAGTATTGTAGTATTAGGATCCCCTTCCGCTTATATCAGCGGATCATCGGGGGCAACAAACCAACTTGCTACAGTACAGTACAGAGTACAGACAGCCTGCTCATCTACCCAGACGTTGGAATTAAACTAGAAATACAGTACTACAGAACACGCGGACTTTGAGATACGCGTTGAGGGATAATTTTCAACGGCCCTGGGCACGGATCCGAGGTATCCAGCCCCGATTCATTCTAGAACGAGTCCGCGAAAAGGGCCCAGCAGGCCGGTCAGTGGGCATGGGATTTTTAAAGTTGCCTCGGCCGGGCAGCTCCGCACAAGGTGGCATCAGGCGATGTGCTTCAACCTCATGGCCAGACCTGAATTACGGAGTCCTTCGGGTCGAATCGAGGGCCAAGTCGCCGTCGATAATCAACCCCCCCCCCCCCCCCCCCCCCAAAAATTACCCATGTACCAAATACAGTATCCTCGCGGCACGTGAGCTGCTATGTATTTGCACGGCGCTGAGCTAAGCTCCCTAGAGTGCCGGGTTACGTCATTCTGGATCGCTGTCCGCTGGCCATTGGCGCTACGGGCAAGCTAAAACTCCGTGCAGGTGCTCCGTGCTGTTTCCCCTTCCCTACTCCGTACGGAGTAGAGGTTCCCTTTTCCCCTTCTGTGGCACGTGACACTCTTCGCCCACTGTCTTTGCTGGCCATCACAAGCAATTGCTGTCAAAAAGCTTCCTCCAAGATGCTGGTGCCCGTCGATTTGCGCATTCATGTTTGCAGCTGCCGAGTCGCCCGTGACCGCAGCTGAATCTCGACGGCCCTGAAGAGCAACAACATCCACCGGCCCCAGCCAGATGCTCGCCTCCATGACGTCGTGCCTCAGCTGGCTGCAGGTGCCCCGGTTTAGGAGAAGCACAACCCTCTTGTCCGCGCTCATTGTCACCATCGTCACCATTGTGCTGCTGGCCAATCCTGCGTCAGATCTAAAGGCCATTGGGCAATCGAAGCCGGCGTCCGAGGCGTCGGGGACCGGATACCCCCGCTGCAGCGACCAAACCGACGCCAACATCACCTGGCCGTTGGAATCATGGCGGGAGGCGGCCGAAACCAAGTTTGGCGGGCTGATGGACAACAAGTTTACGTATGTGCAGGGTTGATGATCCATGGTTGTGAGTGTCGAATGATGGCTAATCATGAGACGTGCAGGATTGCCATGTCAACGTTCCATCGCCCGCGGGAGCTCCATCGCACCCTCAACACTCTTTTATCCACCAAGATACCTTCGCTGCACGAAATCGTCGTTATTTGGAACAACTTTGATGAAAAGGAGCCCGACAGCTTCGTCTCCAAGTACGGCGTCGTTGTGCGGTACCGCAAGCCAACCCGCGATAGTCTAAACGAGAAGCTTTGGCCCGATCCCAAGTACAAGACCAAGGCCATTCTCCTTTCCGATGACGACGTCTACTACCGGCCCGACGACCTCGAGTTTGTTTTCCAGATGTGGCGCAACTTTGGCAGGGACAGAATGACTGGTGCTCTGGCGCGCTGCGCTTCGGCTCTTCCCTCTGGCCAATGGGACTACAACTTTTGCTCACAAAAAAAACACCAGGACGTCTACGCCCTCATCTTGACCAATTTGGCATTCACACACATTGCGTTTCTCGACTATTACTTTTCCAATGACCCTGCCGCCACCAAGATTCGCAATTATGTCGACGAAGCCTTCAACTGCGAAGACATTGGCCTCAACTTTGTTGCCTCAATGTTGACTGGCTCAGGCCCTCTTTTGGTCCGCGCGAGCGGTCAGTATGTCAACCTGGACCCGTCAGGTGGCATCAGCAGACATCCAGGCCACATGGAAGCGCGCAGCAAGTGTCTCAATGTTTTTGCCGACGCCATTGGGTGCGTGCCTCTAGTCGACGAGGTGGGACGGATAGAACACGGGGTAAAGCACAATGTATGGTACAAATCCGTGTGGAACCGGATTTTCGGATAGGCATCTGCTCAGGAAGCAGCGTATAAGATTTTGACGTAATATTAATGATAATGAAACCGATACACATGTATATGTACATGACAAACGACACGACACGACACGCCCCCCGAGGAGGGCCTCGAATCATTATACTAGACGAGGAACAAACGCAGAAAGCAATGTGACAAGACGAAAAACAACAACACCTCACCAAAGGTGTGGTATGATTTCAACATAGAAAAAAACACGCCGCCATATCAAATTCGTCGCAATCCAATCACTTAGTCCATATCGCTGTGGGCGTATTATTGTTAGCAATGTCCGATACATCTCGGTGACTGGGGGGAACAATCCCTTACAGTAGAGCCAGCGTCAAGTCTCCGTGGATCTTTGCCTTTAGCTCAATCTGGATATCCAGATTCAGGTCGAGCCGCAGCTTGAGCGGGTTCTTCCCGTCATCCTTCTTGCCGCCCTGCGGCTGCTGCATCTGCTGTTTGCTGATACATTTGCTGCTGCTGCTGCGGTTGATACATTTGCTGCTGCTGCTGTTCGCGCTGCTGCTGCGGCACCATTGACTGGCCTCTCTCGTCATAGTCGTCTTCTACTTGACGCTGGAAGGGGGCCCTTCTCCTCCGGCGAGACTGGGGCTTGGTCTCGGTCTGCGCCTTGTCGCGGCTACCGCTTGTCCGGCGGCGGCGTTGTTGCTGAGGGGGTGTCTTTGGCTCGTTGTCCTCTTGGTCGTCGGAGTTGTCTTCGCTCAGCTCGCCTACCTTGCCGTTTTGCTGCTGCTCCGGTGCGTTGTCAGAGTCGCCGCCGGCATCCTCGTTGTCCTCCTGCTGCTGCTGTTGATCCGGCTCTTGACGCTCGGGCTCCTGCTGTTGCGGCTCTTGTCTAGTCGGGGAGCTAGTGTCCAGATCTTGGGGTTTCTGAAGAAGCGTTAGTTAGACGTGGTTATTCACTGCCATGCACGGACTGCGTGCGTTGTCTGGAAACCAACCTCATCTGAAGACATGGTTGGTGGATCTTAGACGTTCTCGTTGTTGTGAACAAATAGTATAAAAGCTGGGAGGGTAAAGAGCAAACAGCAAAACAAGTCGAGTCTTTTTTTTGTTCAATTGGGGGGGTTTTGGGAAACGCGAGATATTGTCGTCTTGGAGTTATTCAACTCTTTCTGCATGTCGATATGAGGCGTAGGTCCGCGACGGCTGGCTTTTGTGGCTCAAGAAGCAACATTTGGATCAAGGTCCCACTCCCAATTTGTTCTTGCTATCGAGTGACGCAACAGCCATGTGCCTCATTGTCCTTTGTCGAAGCTAAAAACAACACAATAAAACCTGGACAAGATGGTCCAAGGAAGTCGCATGGCTTTTCTCACACCCCCCCCCCTGGTCATTTTGGTGGCGCCCATGACGCGCCAACTTGACGATCAACACACACATCCAGAACCTGGGAAAACGGCTTGTCATCTGTTACATAGAAAAAGTTCCCAAGACTCACACCATGGGCGTCAAATTCATGCTTGGTGAAGTCATCGGATGGGCTTATCCTGTAACTGTGACCGGGATGGAGCCCCCACAGTTACGCCGCGGGATCTCGATCGCCTCATGCAAGGCCCCTCTCATGGGGGAATATGGGGTCATATGGGAACAAGCATATTCAAAGTATACAAACATGGGGGACGAACTTGACACGGTCCGTCCATAATAAAACGTCATTCTACGAGAGTGAGCCCCCGGGGGGGGATATTGTTTGTTTCACGCTGAAGCTACTCGGCCGACTACAGCACAACAATGGTCATTGGGCTTCTTGCCATCACGGCGATTCCCACCGTCACGGGTGTGGGCCAAGCCATCAGCGCTCAGAAAAAGGCCAACGCAGCGAATAAGGAAAAGGAAAAGTTTCGCCTGACGGCAGTGGTCGAAGAAGGAGACGAGGAGGAAGACTACGAAACGGACTTCTGTGTGCTGAAAGATGGAAAGGTATGTAGGGCCACGCAAGAACAAACAGGTTCAGGCCTGTCCCCCCCCCTTGGCGGCTGACGGCATGGCTGACGAGAAAGAAACCAGTTGAACGTCAACATCCCGCTCGACACCGAGTTTCCTGGGTACGCCTTTTGCGGCTACTACTTCATGTACCCCAGCGAGGAGCAGCACCTGGGGTTGGTGAGCACCATCTCTGACGATCCGCCCATGCTCAACTGGATGTACATCAACAAGGACACGCACGCGGTGGAGTATGGCGGCCGCAAAGACACCCTCGGCCACGTCATTGGGCCCTGGGGATGGAGCGAGGACGAGGCCTTCTTGACCGTGCAGGGCAAGGACGAGTGCTTTGTGGCGAAGCTGGAGCGAGACGACAATGGCAGATCGCGATGGGTGGTGTACTGGGATCCGGACAGCGAGATGCTAGCCACGACGGAGGTGGAGGAGTGCAAGCCGCTGAGGCTGAGGAGGAGGCTTTTACTGGGCATGGACAGCAAGTATGTGAGGGACTAGAAACTAGGACCAAATCAAATGAAAGTAAGAAAAGCCGGAGTGTGTTCCTTGATAATGTGTGGACAGGGGTTTTGGTTGCTTCATCTCGATGAGGTGGCTGCTGAGTGAAACAAGCGCCGGGGCCGTTGCCCGGGAAAAACGGCCGAGAGTCCCATAATACTTAGCAGGATGCTAATCCATGTCTGTCATATAGAAAGGGTCATGCAGGAGGACATCAACCACGAGCGATTGCCTCATGATGACTTCATAGGGGAGATTGTAGAGGTGAGGCGTGTGTAAATGAAAAACAAATTAAGAAACATGGACATGATGGAAGAGAAGCAGGGTTGAAGAAGGGGAAAACTGGGCGAGGCTGACGATCGGGGGGGTGGAGATTGATGGGTATATCATTATGATGCTCCGGGGGATTGGATGGTGGGATGCCTGGATAGAGTAGAAGTGCAAATAGCCAGAAGAAAAAGCGGTTGATGACAGAGAAAAACTCATCTTTTTCTATTTACCTTCAAGTGCTTCATTTTTCTCTTTTCAACTCGAACGAATCTCATCCATCTTAGTATATCTCATCTCACTCTCACCCGATTCTCATTGAGGATATAGACACCAACAACACCAAACAACCCACAGCAAACATGTCAAATCAATCAATGGAAAAGGAGCGCACCGACTCGGCAGAAGAGTACGGCTCCGACTCTGCCCCCGAATCAGTGCCTCCTCGCCGCGAGCGAAGACAAATGCAACGGACACAGCGCCGCGGACAGCAGCAGCAGCAACGAAACGGACCCCTGGACCAGCTGCCCGTGGGCGGCGAGCTGGGACAGGTCGGGCAGACGGCCGGCAGCGTGCTGGGAGGCGTGACGAACACGCTGGGCGGCGTCACCAACAATGCCGTCGACAACCAGAAGCAGGGCGACGGCGGGAAGAGCGACACGCTGAGGTTGCGGCTGGACCTGAACCTGGATATCGAGATTCAGCTCAAGGCCAAGATTCACGGTGACTTGGAGCTGGCGTTGTTGTAAGTCAAAATCATGACCCCCCTTTTCCTTTCTCTTCTCCTTTCCTATTCCCTTCCCATAGCCCAGCCACCCGTCCTTGTCCATCTGCTTGCGTCCTCCTGGGCATCACATTATCTTACAAATGCGGCACCCCCGTGTCTCTTCAGGACTGGCTAGTTATGAGGCTTAAAAATGATCATGAACCACCAGAGAAAAATAAAAACTGGACGAATCGGGCTAATGACGTTGCGCTCTTGTTCACATCACCAGGAACTGAGAAGACAACGAAGAAACGTTTCAACAAAAACCGGGCTGGGCTCTTCTTCTGCCTATAGCGAGAGCCCCCCCCTTGAACGATCCGACGTCTTACGAGTTTGGGATTTTTGGTGGATGGATTTTTTTTAGCATCCTTACGTTATCTTTTTTGTCTTTAATCTGTTACAGAAGCCTCTTTTGTTTTTTCCTTTTGTTTTTTTGGGAGGGTCGGGGATGAGATCCGCAGGGGTCGTGAGAATGGATGAGGCTATTTGGATTTAGTGTGTGGGAGTGAACCAATTATAGCGCGGGAGGATGACGGTTGCCCTGTTTTTACGGTGGACTATTACGATTGTCTCACGTATGTATTGTCACATAAAGAATGGAGATGCGAGCAGAAGTTCTGCTCCGGCGTCTCTTTTGGTTGAATACTATACAGTACATGACTCTATTATAACGGTTGTATTTTGGTGATGAAGAGGTTACGACAAGTCCAGCCACAGCGACGCGTCAGCCACAGTGCTACGAGCCACAAGTGTCACGAGTTCTACTAAACTTGACTCGAATCGTGGCACAGATCAAGCCACGCCCATTGTTTCGGGGAGTGGCTGATACTTTGTGGCTGTTGACTTTTGTCGACATTCGGAAGTTGTTGCCGGACACTAAACAGCTGAGGCGGAAGAAACGGTCCAGAGACGGCAGATTAGCTCAAACGGAGGCTGCAGAACCAAGTACAAAGTTCCTGCAGCAAGTGGGATTAAGAAACGTGGAGCAAGTCTGTACGTAAATTCAAGTTGGAAGTTTCATGACACATGCATGGACACGCACGCAATTCGTTGGAGAAAACCCCCTGTAAGTGCGTATGTAAAGCAGCCGGTGCTATGTACGGGGAGAGATCGGCATGCGGGATGATGTACGACCATGTCATCATTCACGAGGCTTGTGTGTGTGGTTTTCGCACATGATGACAGCATTTGCTCTTTATTTCTGACAATGGCGAGGGTTGGAAAAGATTCAGTTGCTGGAGTCTGGTGCTGTGCTTGTATCTAGAAGCGGCATTACATCAATGTTGAGCTTGGCTCTTTGTCAACGCGGAATTTCAATCTTCATACACCAAATCCCTTTGATCAAACTTATTGCTTTGCTATTTCTGGCCTGATGCCACATATGCAGTCCCCCCCCAAGAGCCCGCAGTTGCCGTCGTGCGACAGAGATCGACAGGAACGACGACCTTCATCTAGCCACAGGCTCGTCATGCTA
Organism: Trichoderma pleuroti; assembly: GCA_001721665.1. Classification (NCBI taxonomy): domain Eukaryota; kingdom Fungi; phylum Ascomycota; class Sordariomycetes; order Hypocreales; family Hypocreaceae; genus Trichoderma; species Trichoderma pleuroti. Next base: position 9,876 of record MDJU01000249.1, read on the forward strand.
CCTCGACCAGAAGACAAGAAGGAGGAGTCTCACAATAGTAGTAGCAACAACACCAAACCTAGAAACCCAGACATTAAAATCCCCAGGATCCAGCCCATTGACCAGGACGAGCCGCTGGCGTCCCGTGCCCAGGGCTTGGTGGGCAAGTTTGTCGATGATTTTGGCAACATCCTCGACTGGGATGGCACCGTGCTGGGGTCAGCGGAAGGCGATCTCCCCTCCATGGTGGGACGGCCTGTGTCTGAGTCCGGCGAGATCCTGGACAACGCCGGGGAGGTGGTGGGATATGTGTCGGAGAACCACACGAGGCCGACCCTGAGCGACCTGGAGGGCGGGCTGAAGATTGACGGGGACGGCAACATTTACAACAAGAACGGCGACGTTGTTGGCAAGATGAATCAGCCTTCTACGGGGGAGAAAGAGACTTCTGGGCGGCAGGATGCCAGCCAGGGCAAGTCGGCGCATGATGCGGGAGGAAAGGCGAATGCTGCAACACCAAGTCCATCAGAGGTGTATCTGGACGTCAAATCGACACACGACGGCATCCAGCTCATTATCAAGATACCCACCATTTTCAAAAATGAAAAAATGAAGAAAATCCACGTAGATGGCTGCTTTTGGGTATACCAAGGTCGTGGGTAGGGACAATTCGGGCGTTGGTTGGCGTTGTCTGCTGTCAATCTGGCGATGGCATCATCTACGATGCTACAAGTACTATGCAAGATACTATTAGAGGCTGTTGATGAGTAATTTCACGCGGTCCTCGAGATCCTTACATCTTCAAAGCTTGTGAATTACAGTCCATTCGTCATAACCAACCCTCAACTATTCCCCCCTACAGTACAACAACCACTCAAGGGGTGCCATGATTTCACCGCCACACTTGTTCTATTCAGACTCCCCCATAGAAACCTGTTTGAACGTGAGAAACACAACGCCACATGATAAATGAATACGACACCCATACAGCTAGGCTGTGGCGAGTGTGGCTTGCCCACGATGACAAGATCGCCCTCTCGAGTCTCTCTGGCGAGGACATCCCTGCCTCGGGGCCCGCGCTACTGTGAGCTCCAAGGAGCTTCTCGTCCTGTGTGGGAGCTCAAACGACAGCTGGTGGCTTTGTCTGATATCATGGTGATATGACATCCCCTTGCTAAACGTGTTCAAACATGTCCTTTGTTCAGCCACGATGGCCTTTTATCGGGGATTATCCATGTTGAGAAGACGTAATCGGGGTTCCGTGTGCGTCATGCCGCGTTGGACATGTTGCATGGGATGGGGGTATCCATCGAGATCATGGATTGTCGCGGTGACGCTGTCTAGGAATGGGAGAATGCTGCATGGCAGTCAAGCATGTGTTGGTGCAACCTGCTGGAAATGTATGATGAAAGGCCGCAACTTTATTTTCCTGTCAGCTTTCCTGTGAATATGTATATATATGTCCATGTGATAAGGAAGATGAACATCCGATTGAGTTAAATCACAAACTACCTAATTACTCTTTTCATGTAAATGCTATTCAATCGGAAACCCCCCAATTTAACCATTTCCGTGAATCTAAGTGTTGAATCCAAAATGCCGTTCCCAAAGCCAGTCGCTGTTCAGGGAGGTTGGCAGGTCAAGGAGAGCCCTTCTCAGGAGCAGGGCAACCCAGGTTGGTTACAAAATTCATCTTTATTGGCTTCCTGTCATTTTTGCAATCACATGTCTGACAGGCTTTACAAATAGTTGACATGCGATCTGTCCCTCGGTCTGCCGCTGGCGTCGTGACCGACTCGGGAGATATCCTGGACCGGTCTGGAAAGTCTATCGGAAAAATTACCGAGTCAGGAGACCCCGGCCAGCTCGTGGGAAACGCAGTCACAGCTTCGGGAGATGTTCTAGATTCGTCAGGAAATGTTCTCGCCAAGGCTACCCTAAATGAGGAGGAGGAGGGTGGCGAATACACAACCGAACCTACTGAAAAGGACCAGAAGGACGAAAAGTCCGGCGGCTGGGACCTGATGGGCAAGGGCAAGTCGGCCTATCGGACAGCCAGCAACCTCCAAAAGCCCGTTTCTCAAGGACTGGACCTGGTTAGTAGGATGCAGAAGCCCAGCGAGGATGAACAGAGCACACCCACTGATTCCTCGATCCAGATGAATCTAGACGACACCAAGCAGCCACAAGAAGAGACTGAGGGCCAAGAGAAGACACTCGAAAAGGCTCCCGGGAAGCAAGATGAAGAACCCATCGCAATGGAAGATAAATCGGAAGAAGCCAGAGAGGAGATGGGCAAAGGCTTGGGCAAGGATGCAGATGTCGAACCAGATACCAAGGACCTGGAGTCGCAAGACAAGCTTCAGGAGGAAGCTCCCAAGCCAATGGAAGACGAAGGTCTTGACAAAGAGACCGCTGGCGATTTGCAAGAGAAGCCTGACGAAGCCGCAGCCGGCTTAAATGAAGGCGAGGACCTTGCTAAAGATAAGGTGGACGAAGGCGAAGAACTTGCCAAGGACAAGGTGGAGGAAGGAGAAGACAAGATTGACTTCTCAGAGCTCAAGGGAACAAAGGTCAACAAAGCCGGCAATCTCGTCAACAAGGACGGTGACATTATCGGGCGTCTAGTTGAGGGTGACGCCAAGCAGCTCATTGGCAAGAGAGCAGATGAGGACGGAAACATTTGGAACGACTCGGGCAAGATTATCGGCAAAGCCAAACCTCTGTCTCACGATGAGCGTGGCGACGAAAAGGACTTTGCTCCATTCGAAAACTTCCCCGATGCAGTCGTGGAGGCTGATGGTCGTATCACGTCCGATGGCCAGCAGGTCGGCGTCGTCGTCGAGGGCGACCCGAAGCGTCTCAAGGGCAGCCACGTCGACGAAGATGGCGATATCGTGGACCGGCGAGGAAACGTCATTGGCAAAGCAGAGGCCTGGAACGAACCTGAGGCTGAACCCGAAGCTGTGGTCGACAAGTCCTCGCTGGCGGGTAAGAGAGTCAACAAGGCCGGCAATGTCGTTGACGGCTCGGGAGCCATCTGGGGCAGAGTCATCGAGGGTAACATTAAAGCCCTGGTTGGACGTATGTGCGACAAAGAGGGTAACGTCCTCAGTGAGTCTGGAGATATTATTGGCAAGGCCGAACTTGTCAGCGAAGGCGAGCGAGAGGGTATGAAAGAGGGCCCCTTTGCCGAGCTGTCTGGCTGCACTGTCGCCAAAGACGGCACGGTTGTTACGCCATCCGGTGATGTCGTGGGAAGACTCACCGAGGGAGACCCTAAGAAGCTCTTTGGTCGTCAGGTTGATGAAGACGGAGACGTTGTCGATAGCAACGGAAATGTCTTGGGCAAAGCCGAGCGCTGGCAGGAGGAAGAGGTGGAGAGAAAGAAGGCTCCCTATGCGGGCCGCAAGGTGAACCGCGAGGGCAATGTCCTCGACGAAGAAGGAAACCTCATTGCGAAGCTGGTCAGCGGCGATATTTCTGCTTGCTCCGGTAAGGAGGTTGATGAAGACGGTGATGTCGTCAACTACAAGGGCATCACCGTCGGACATGTCGCTCTCCTCGAGGACATTCCCAAGGATACCGAGGAGGACATCAAGAAGCGTGAAGAGGCTGAGAATGACCGCAAGCTGGCTTCGAAGCTGGCTGGGTGCATCGAGCAGTCTCTCGACAAGATCCGTCCCATCTGCAAGATGATTACGGATAAGATTAACACTGCTGAGAGGACCCCCAAGGAGGAGCTCGACGAGGAGCAGTTGGTCAGAGAGGTGAAGCCCCTGATTGAAGAGGGAGGCAAGATCTTGACCGAGACCAACGGCACCATCCGCGGGCTTGATCCCGATGGCCGCATCCAGCGGAACGCAAAGCACAAGGCGGGCACCAAGGAGGCATCGCCCGAGGAGTATCATCTCGCAGATGTGCTCAAGGAGGTGAGTACTTGTCATTCTACTAGTCGAAGGATTACTGGTTAACATGCGTATTACAGCTCACCGGCACCATCACCCAGACCATTGACAACGCAAAAAGCAAGATTGAGGGCATGCCGCACGCAAAGAAGGAGCTCAACCCGCTCTGGGGTCTCTTGTCGGAGCCCTTGTTCCAGATCATTGCCGCTGTTGGATTGCTGCTGACCGGCGTCCTGGGTCTTGTCGGCAAGCTGGTAAGCATCTACTTTTTATTCTATCGTTGACGATGTAACAAACGATCAATACGCTAATATGATGTATAGCTGAGCGGCCTCGGCCTCGGCGGAATCCTCGACAATCTCCTCGGAACGCTTGGGTTGAACAGAGTGCTTGACGGCCTTGGACTTGGCGGCGTCACCGACGCCTTGACTGGCAAGAGTGACAAGAAGAAGAAATAAATAATGTCTGATGGGGTTTTCTATTTGTGTGAAAAATACGACTTTATGATTGGGAATTATGAGGGTCAGAATGGGCTGGAATTGTACGAAAATGGAAGCTCGGGATTGGACCAATTTGTATGGACGATGTAATAGTATCTGGTGTTGTGTTTTCTTTCAATGAGTTTATTGATATCGCTGTAATGCAAGTAATTCTTTTATCGAAAGTTCAGCACGCCGTAATGAGCATCTCCAATGTAGCAGTGCGAGAATGTCACTGCACCATTCCCAGGTATGGCCGTGATTGTGAGATTGTGATACCTCGGCTTATTCGAGCTCCAGGGTATGTATGTACAGGTAGTAAGCATTAGCTCATTTTGACGTCGCGATGTTGCGTGATTCGTATTCACCTTTCTGCCTGTCTCAATGTCCATTACGCAGTTCCCATTGAGCAGCCGAGTAGAAGCAGTGACGTTGATTTTATCAACAATATTAGTGTGAAAAGTTGCTTCAATGGCAAAAATTGTCTTCTTGATGGCCGATTATGGCCATGATCCTACCGGTAGGCAAGCAGAGCTTCGTATCGTCGCGTTGGTGCCCGTGAGAGACTCATCATCCGTCTAGAAACCTGCGGGCCATACACGGCTTTCAAGGCCGCTGGATTTGATGTCAGTTTCGCGACTGAGGCAGGCAAATCACCTCAATGCGACACCAAGATGTTGGAGGGCCTCACGCAGCGCCTCTTGGTGAGTCTCTTGCGTGTGAAAGCGCGTCATTAGGATGGATCTAACCGGAATCACAGGGTGCATCAGGCTCCATCGTGAAAAAGTATCGCGTCATGGCTGAATCCGAAGAGTGGAAGAATCCCTTGTCATGGTCCGATGAGCAATTCACCCTGGACGCGTTTGATCTTGTGTTTCTGCCCGGAGGACACGACAAGGCCGTGACTCAAGTCATTGACTCGGAGAGAGTTCACCAGCTGCTGGTCGACTTCTTCCCCAAGACGAAGAAGCCCGGGAAGAAGGCCGTCGGAGCAGTTTGCCACGGCGTCATGGTGCTCTCAGAATCCAAGAATCCGGATGGCAGCAGTGTCATTCGTGACTGCGTGACGACAGCTCTGCCGGCGCGATTCGAGCAGCTAGCTTTCTGGGGCACTCGCCTCTTCCTGGGAGACTATTACAAGACGTACGGAGCGGGGAGTGAAAACGTCGAAGACTCGGTGAGATTCCTTGCAAACCTCCATCTGTTTCGAAACATGAGGCGAAAATGCTGACGCTAGAGCGACAACTCGATTAGGTGCGAAAAGCGCTGGCGAGTCCTAAACAATTCAAGAATAGCATTGTGCCATCACCGTGAGTTTCGCCGAGAACGAGAAAAAAACAGGGTCAATTGTTGTGTTATAATGATCATTCCGGCTAATATGGTTTTCTTCCAGCTTCGTCGTTGAGGATGACAACTACAACTACGTCACGGCGAGATTCCCCGGCGACGTAGAACTTTTGTCGCAGAAGCTAGTCCAGTTAGTGCAAGGCCTTTGAATCAAGGGTAACGGAAATAATATTCCTTCTTTTGCCGGTAGTGGTAGTGCTGCCAAGTGTTGAGATCGGGGAGGCGGCGGAGAAAAAAAATTGGATGTCATGCAAAGTGAGATTTTGAAGTATCCACACCGCACCAAGAGATTTGTAAGGGCAATTGGAGTGGTTTTGATTTTCGATTTGTTTATTTGTCTCGGCCCTTGGGAATTGAACCTCCCGGGGACCAATTGGCCGACTTTCGTTTAACTCGGTATTCAGTATCCATTCATTAACAATCATGCGTAATCATGAACCAAAGCATACATATTCGAAGGCATGCCACCCCAGTTTCAAAAGCTTTGTGTATATAGAATTCAAAGAAAGCAAGTTATACACAAACGAGAATCACGAATCCTACATCGTATTCGATCTGCATCAAGACAGATGTGGTTCTCGTTTCCCAAATGTAGCGGTGTTGCATTCGGATAACCTTAACGAAATACCGCCTCAAAGGTTGCTACACGAGATGCTACAAGGCAAAGATCAGCTTCCCGATGCTACCGTGCCATGCAACTGCTTCTATACGTGGGGACTCCAGCAATGGGGTGCATTGTTTGCTTACCGCTGGCAAGGCGGAGCCCAAGTTGCGGGCAATAATCCGGAACCGCAGGTCTAGAGCTGCAAAGGTGAGGCGTAACTTATGCCGTCGGCCGAAAGCATCCCATCAAAAACAACATCAGCCTCTCCCCTTGCCATCACGGCGAAAAGTATCCGCGTTGCGTGGGGAAGCGTCAGGGGGGGACAGGCGGTTGTTCCCCTGCATCGTCCATTGCTAGCTTGAGCTTCCCCCGCACGCCAGCAGGAAAAGGGCCGAGATGTCAGTTTTTCCTTTGAAAAGGACTTGGCTGGCCTAGCCTTGTCGGCACAAACGATGAGATGAGATCCCCCCGGACTGCGACCAGGGGGAGTGGCAGGTCGAGGCGAACATGCCGAATGGGTCGACCATGACATGCTTGTTTTGCTGGCCTTCTCCGCAAACAGTGGCCCGCAGGCATGGATTGGAGGAGTTTCTGCAGACGTTGGGACCTTGTGATGGTCTGAAAATGTTGCCAGACCTGGAATGTCCGTCCGGCCGTGTGCCGATTCTGCCAGCAGGGGCTTCTGGGGTAGAGGACGAATGATGAGATGATTATGCAAAACTATAAAAGGCCGTGAGAAGCCCTTCTTGTGGTTACAGAGGAGGGAACCGGCTCTTCCAGCAATCCAATTGAGGCATTGGGGAATCAAGAAACAGCAGGTTTGGGACTCTATCTCACCTGTTGACCCTCTGGAAAGATGCGATTCACGCAATTCTTCCTTGGCCTGGCTGCCGTTGCAGCTGGTAGCACTTTACCGGCTGAAGGCGTCGAGGCCAGACACTCCTCGGGCTACTGGTACGAGAAGATCCAGCACAACGGCATCAGCCCGTTCATCACCAATGGCAAGAACTGGAAAGTCTTCCGCAACGTCAAGACGGACTTTGGCGCCAAGGGAGACGGTGTCACTGACGACTGGGCTGCCATCCAGGCTGCCTTTGACTATGCCAATGGCACGGCCAGCCGCAGCTCGGGTGCTTGGGGTACGACCGGGGCTCCGGCTGTTGTTTACATCCCAGCTGGCACGTACCGTCTGAGCAAGCCCCTTCAGTCGTACGTTGACACCATTGTTATGGGTGATCCCACCAACAGACCGGTGCTTCAAGCCTCTCCCGACTTCACCGATCCCTTCCTCTACCTGGGCTTTGACCCCGGCTATGACTCGACCATCAACTTCTACATTGGACTCAAGAACGTTGTCTTGGACTCTACCAAGGTGCCTCTTGCTCACAACATTACCCTTCTCAACTGGGCCGTGAGCCAAGCTGTGCAGCTTACCAATGTCTTGTTCAACATGCCCAATGGAGGTGTAGCACACACCGGATTGTCGATGCCTCAGGGCGGCTCGCCTCTGATGATCAACGACGTTGTATTCCAGGGTGGATCTGTCGGCATTCGCATGAACGAGCAGCAGTACCACTTCAAGGGAATCACCTTTAAGAGTGAGTCATCCACCTCTACTTCGCATCACGTATATGAACTTTACTAATGAGTCGGCTCGTGTAGACCAGGACATTGGCTTGAAGCTTGACAAGCTCTTTGAGGGAACTGGCCAGAATCTGCACTTTGAGTCATGCAAGGTTGGCATTGAGACGACAAACAACAACACTGGTTTCTTTGCTCTCATCGACTCGACGGCCAAGAATGTCGGCATTCTGTGGAACGCCGCAGCTTCCCCAACTGCCCAAGGGTCAATGGTGCTGGAGAACGTCCAAGTGGACAGGACTGTCGGCTCTGTAAGTTGTCCTTTTTATACCGTACAGTTTCAACGAAAAAGAGACTAACGCCTTGTCCTAGACCGTCACCGCTGGAGGAGTCAATGTTCTCAAGGGCTCTGTCAAGGTTGGTCAGTCTTGGATCTGGGGCAACGTCTATGGACCCTCGAGCGGCCAGCGTGCCCAAGGCAAATTCTTCCCTGCATCTCGCCCTCTGGCACTTTTGGATATCACTGGATCCTACCACACCGTTGCTCCTCCGACATTCCAAGAGTATTCCGTGGACCAGGTGATTAACGTCAAGAGCGTCCACGGGCTCCCAGTCGCCGGTGATGGTGTTACAGACGAGTAAGTTCTGGGTAAGCCTGTTCAATTAGTTCGCTTAGACTAACACAGTTCATTAGTACCAAGAACCTTCAGAAGATCATCAACCAGGCCGCTGGCAAGAAGGTTATTTACTTCCCTCATGGAACGTACCTCGTCAGTGACACCATTGTGGTTCCCCCTGGAAGCCGGTAAGTAGAAGTCCTCTCAATGAGATTGAATCAACATTGGCCATGGAAGAAAAGAAAAGACACTAATGATGCTTTAGATTCCACGGAGAGGTTTGGTCCGAGATTAGCGCCACGGGCAACAAGTTCAAGAATGCCAACAAGCCGGTTCCCATGGTCCAGGTCGGAAAGCCTGGCCAGCTCGGCGTTGCCCAGTTCGTCGACATGCTCTTCACCGTTGCAGACATTCTTCCCGGCTGCGAGCTCGTCGAGGTGAACATGGCCGGCTTGAAGGCTGGAGACGTCGGCTTCTTCAACACCCACTTCCGCATTGGAGGAGCTCGAGGATCTAAGGTGCAGACCAACTGCGATGATCCCGCTACCTGCAAGGCGGCCCGCGTCTGTGCCCATCTCACGACTCTGTCGTCTTCATACTGGGAGAACAGCTGGTGCTGGAGTGCCGATCACGATCTCGACGATGACAACGGTGCGAACCCCTCGACGGCTGGTGGTTTCCTCGTTGAATCCATCAGGGGCACCTGGATGCTGGGTATCGGCAGTGAGCACAACTCGCTGTACCAGATCAACGTCTACAAGGCGCAGAACGTCTTCTTGGGCTTCCAGCAGAGCGAGACGCCGTACTGGCAAGGAAACAACTCTGGTCTTCTGACGCCTCTGCCATGGACCGGCTCGCTCTTGGACAGCGACCCAGACTTTAGCTGGTGCGCTCCTGACGATGCCCAGTGCCGCATGGCGATTTTCCAGTACATTCACGACTCAAGCAACGTCAACGTTTACGGAGGCGGATACTGGGTCTTCTTCAACGGCATTCACCGTAACGGCTGCTCTGCCGAATGCCAGCAGAACGCCGTCATCTATGCCGACAATCACAAGCTGTACAGCTATGGCGTCAGCACGCACAACGTGCGAACCATGGTGCTTGAGTCTCAGAGGGGCAAGGACGTGGCCGAGGTCGTTGATACGGCGAATGCGGGTGGCTGGCAGAGCCATGGTGGTGTCATGGCTGCTTATCTGGGACAGAGCGGCTTTATTTAATGCCATTGTTTGTAGATGATACAGTGAAATGTTAAATGAATGAAGAAATGAATGTTTATGATTTATATGCCATCTTTGCCTATGGTATAGCTATATGCTAGTTGCGAACATGCCCTTGTTTCTCAGTAAGCCACTGAAGACCGTCTAATAGATCGCGATACCATGTCTTACTCATGGCAAGATCTGGGAATATCCAAAAGACGTGAGGATATCCTGCATATGCATTCAGTTTTGTTGGAACACTGAGCACTTCCTAGTTAGCAACGACTTCTTCCCTAAACTGCCCAAGGGTGGTGTCATTACGTCTTACCCGAGACGATCAAGCTTTTGTTGATAGATCAAGCCTTGGTCTCGCAGGGGGTCGCCGCCACAGACCATGATGAGCGTGGGAGGCAAATCTTTGATGCTGCTCTTTTCATCAAATAAGAGCGGGTTCAAGAGCAAGCTATCGCGATATTCGTCTGGCACCCCCATCAGAGCACGATATTGCTCGATGTGGGGGTACGAGAGAAAATCAGCATCGCGGCCTTGGATATGTGAAGTTTTGTCGCCAACTTTGGGGTCAAAGGGAAAGTTTTCTGTGAGGCAGAGCCAAGGAGCGGCGAGGAATTGGCCTTTGATATACGATTCTCCCAGCTATGATATGGTGTCAACCATGCTCAGTAATTTGCAATGAGGCGCAAGTATTGCCAAGACTTACCTCTCGTTCTCTATGAACAACGCTTGCCGCAAGAAAACCGCCGGCGCTGGTGCCAGCCACGTACAGATCAAAGTCTTGTGGCAATCCCAAATTTGCTGCATTATGTATCACCCAAGTGCGAGCATCCCAGGCATCATTAAACTGCGTAGGTGCTTTCCACTCGGGTATCACACGATAGCCGACGCTGATGACTGTAAACCCCGTGTCCCGGGCCAAAGATGTGCAAAAGGGATCTTCAGTTGAGATTGAGCCTGTCAGGAATCCGCCGCCGTGGTAGTAGATTAAGACGGAGGACTGTTTCTTGCCGGTGGCAGAGCGAAAGACTCGAATTGGGATTTCGAGACTGTCTGAGGTCGGTATCGTCCGTGTTTCCCATGTGACTTGATGGTCACCGAGAGCCTTCATCGCTGCATCTCTGGCTGCATATCGTTGGGGGTTATGGAGGCGACGGAATTCAGTTGATATAACGTCAACCTTGGGCAGAGGGTGCTTGGCTATGTATGAAGCCCATTCTTTTGAAGGACCGGCAAGATGGCTAAAGTCTGTCATGATGAATCTCTTTAGATTCTCTTTTCTCTTCTGGTACTATAAAGGCTGTACGTATTATGATAATGTTCTGGTGATGATTTGCATCGCTAGTCGGAAACTAGCTCCTATATATAAAGACAGAATACACGCCTTTGCCTATACGTACTCGGAAACGACATCATGGTTGACATATCCTCAGAGTGGGATTGCCGATATCAGTAAGATCACTAATACACCCTTACCGCAGCCCTGCAGCAACGAGATCCCGCTAGTTGCAGATAGTCTTCAGCTGGTGTCTCGACAAGGCTGTTTGCCAACGACATCTTGCACCGAATTTGCATCAGACAGACAACTCTTGGCTTGTGCTAAGCCTGTTTCTCCCATGCGGACACCGAAAACTCCAGTGCGGATCGCGACTTTAGCGCGAGACAATCCCGGCTCACAACCATAAACTCCGATACTAAGCGTGCTTGCGGTAACTGACAGACAACTGCGACGATGATTAAGCCGCTGAGCAATACACATGCCTGTATCAAGGATGGCCAAGAGCTCCTTTCGGCCGTATATTGCTGCACATCCTTTGGAATCTTTTTTTCCATGCTCTCTCACCACCATTATTAAGCACGCCGACAACTACACATAAGCAACCTTTTTTAATCCCATAACCTGGCAATCATACTAGCCCAGTCGCTTTCAATGCCCGACAACCCCGCAGACAAGCAAGTTGTGCTCGTTACAGGCGGCAACCAGGGCATCGGCTATGAAATTGTGAAAAAGCTGGTGGCGGAGCAACCCACCTATCATGTCCTTGTTGGCTGTCGAGCTCTCTCAAAAGGAGTAGGAGCTATATCGGAGATTGAGAAGCTTGCCGGCTCAGTTTCTCCCGTTGAAGTTGACATTACTTCAAACGACTCCATTGCGGCTTGTGTTGCGCAAATCGATCGCGAGCATGGCAAACTTGACGTCCTAATCAACAATGCCGGCATTGGAAGACATGCAGTAGAAGGCTTACCCAGCCTTAGGGCCAAGATGGCCGCGTTGTTTGATGTGAATGTGTTTGGCACTCTAGAGATGACGGATGCAGCTATTCCTCTGTTACAAAAGGCTGCCGATCAAGGCTCGGTCCCACGAATTGTATTTATTACCTCAGAGATGGGCTCCTTTGGAAATACGCTCAACCCTTCGTGGAAGTATTACCAACACAACACGTCTGTACCGTACAAGTCCAGCAAAGCGGCTGCAAACATGATTGGTGCATGCTATTCGACATTATTCGAGAAAAAAGGGTGGAAGATCAACTGCTGCTGTCCTGGGCTTCGAAAAACAGCATTCAACAATCACCTGTCTGTTGCCATGGACGTGGAAGAGGGAGCTGTGAGGGCTGTAGCGTTGGCCACCCTCGACAAAGATGGTCCTACAGGGACTTTTACAAACATTGATGGAACTGAGCCGTGGTAATGGAGCAACATGTCGTTGAGAGTCATCTATTCATAATGACTAGCCTTGGAATCTGCATTGTGCATTATATTATTGCATTCTGATCCGTGCTGCTAATTCGTTCCATCAATTCGTTCCGGTCCATAAATTAACAATCTCATTCAAACCGCACATGACCAGTTCGCTCCAATCCACACAAAATAACCGCCATATTAAAAGCATATTGCTTCAGACGTCTTAGTCCAAAGCGCGTAAGATATACAAGACAAAGAAGAAGAAGGAAAACAAATCAGCGAGCAATGCCCTTAGTTCCAAGCAGCCTAAATCGTATTTGGCGGAAGCCTCAGCCAGTCAAACGTGTCTAATAGCCCAAAATTAAAATCGTTCATATCTTCTGGTAAACTCGTGTCCCATGTCATGTCAAACTCCTGTTGCGTTACGGGCCTTGGAATCGTAGGATTCAGAGCTTGCTCCATCACTCGCTCGACCACTGTCTTGATGCTGTTACACAAATGGGCACCGGGGGCTCCAGGTCCGATCCACTCGAGGAAGCCGATGAGTAAACTGAGCTGCTTTATTATCATGGGTTTTGTGATTTTAGGAACGGTTGGTGGTTCAGTGGCGGAAGGCTGTTTCAAGAGCTCCATGCACAAGATGCCTGCTGCAGGCGCGGCGTGTAGCATCACCAGCCACTCGTAGTCGCCTTGCAGGCCTTCGAGACGATTTTGCTGCGTCCAGAAAGAGAGGGTAAGGGATATCATCTCGAGGCTGATTTCAAGCATTTGGGGGCTGTATAAGCTGCTTCCTCTATACGAGAGTCGTTCAATGAAGAATAGGTTGCTTAGATGCTCAAGTCGCGTCAACAGTCTGATGTAAAGAGTGGGAGCGTCGACGGAGGGATTGCTAAAGTCGTCGTTGTTAAACTGCAGTCCGGTTGGAAATCGAGTAAAGACATCCATTTCTCGTTTCCGCAAAGAGCTTCTAGTGTGTTAGTGGACAAGTTTTCTCTTGGATTAGGTGTAATGGCATCAACTTACTCAAAGTCATGCTGGGTGCGAACATGAGGTGCCTGGAGCACAATCTCGAGGATTTCACTCCTTATCCCAGCGATGATATAGGCCGCTCGCAGAAACGTAACTGGATGATTCTTTCCTTCCACGTTCCATCCGTCATTGTCCAGCCGGTGAGGCCGAACTTTGAGGTTGAGCAAAGATTCGTCACTCACATCGAGAGGCAACGGTGTTGAGCAAAGCTTGCTACTGACTAACGGAGGCCGGCCCGTCAAAGTAGAAACCACCATATCGATGTTGAAGACGGAACAGAAGAGTCTTCGCTTGACCTGAACAGATACCGACTCCTCTGGTACCGAGCTGTTCGGTTGAGCTGTGTGGAGGCCAAGAAAGGTGGCCAAGGCGACGGCCTCTGCATGCTGCCGCCAGAATCCCGCACCTAGGTAGGACTTGTTAGGCACGAGAAGACAGGGGATAGACTGAACAATGCTGGGACGAATACGAGATACGAGGACACTTACCTGTATCACCCGTGATGAGTGACTCGGCGAGACCGTGCATGTGCAAGAGATACACCATCATCGTGTTGTTGCAGCTCATCAGGCGGCAAAGATCAACGCTTCTTGAGGCACCATTCTTGTAAACTTGCATGAGGTTTTTCCGATTGTGATGCCCAAGCCACTTGCGCTGCTCAACCGTGCCGTTCTCTATGAGGGAGGCAGATCCAAAGCACCAAAACGTGAATAAGATGCCCAGCCCTTCCCACCGGAAATTGGTACCGGAGAAGGCATCAAACCACTGGTCTGGATCCGGAAAGTATTCTTTAAGGGGCTTGGAGCTGTTTTGAAAAAGCAGCAGCGCAAGTTGCGACATTGCTTCATTACTTCTTTCGCCTTCGAGGAGATGACCCAGTGCTGTCCACAGCGATGCGTGAAGACGATCCAAAGCAAGGCGGCACCAGGCATCGTTGGGATTCACATTCCGCCTGAGCAGAAACTGTGCTGCCTCTTTCGTTGGGATGGTCCGGAGCACCGTAAAGGCAAGCTCGAAGGCGGCCGCGTCTGGAGCCATCTTGGTCGACGTCACATTGTTTTCGTTCTTACCAGCTAGGCCATCATGGGTTGGATTAGGGCCAGCTACATAGTCGAGGTTTCTCTGCGTCTCGCGAAAGAACTCCGGGAAGCTCGATGCGCCAAGATAGCCGACGTTTTCATCCGGAGGAGAGAGATCTTCCAGTGTCGACGGGCTTACTGTAGTTGGATGTGGTCCCGTCGGCTCTCGAGGTTGCCGCTCATCGAGCATCTCTGCCGATTGGCTTCTGGCTACGTCCGAGGGCAACGCCGGCGTCACGAGCTGCCCCTGGATAAGATATCGACAGCTCTGGGGCGTGCTCTTGCGGATACACCGCGAGCAAATGGGAAGCCGGTGGTCACACGCGACCTTGCGCCGACGGCAGGGCTCGCAGGCCTGCGGACGGCCATTGCGTCTCCGGGGGATTTCAGAGGGGATGGCGAAGCTGGGAGATGCGCTGTTCATTGTGAATAGCGATATATGGGTCCGGCCACAGCCGCTGTTGCAGCTGTATCACACTCGAGAATATGTGAAGACGGAGAGCCGAATGCCTAACGATGTGACGAGTGCGCTGAAGAGTTGCGGCTCTCGGCCATCGGCGTTCGGCTCGCGTTCGGCGTTCGGCTCCATGGGTTGGCATTTGTCTTTCAGCTCGACCAGGACGTGGCTGAAGTTTGGCGGCTCATGTCTGGTGGACTTTTGGGAAGACGCATGAGAGTTGTGAGATTGAGGACGTGATTATGGATGGCAATATTGGCGATGATGGCGATATATATACTCTGTAATCGATGCTTGTATCTCTGGAGCTTCGATCCATATACGGGTGGATATGATATTCTCACACCCTTGACTCCCTTCACTAGTGGGAACACTGGCACATCGTTACCACACACACCCTGGTTTGATGAACTATATCCGAATGTCGATGTACCGGGTTGGACTAACATCAAAGAGTTGACAATCTCTATTCGCTGGGATGCCTTGTTCAGTAAAGATGGAGCATGGGTGTGGCTATGGGAGGAAGTGACGTTATTGTCAGACGCCTCATCATGCTTACAAGTAAATGCTAGCTAGTATAAGGTACATATATGTATATTACTCGTATCCTCGAGGGTGAGTCTAGACGAGAGAATCAATGGATATAAACTTGGAATTCTAGTAGCGTAAAAGCAATTCCGATTAGATGTATTCCATCCCCACGTTCCTTTAAGGCCGTGTAAGTAATATCTGCAGCCATGTCCGGTCCATCGCGCCGTCCCGTGGTCCGGAGTCCGGAGCGCATAAAGAGGCCCGGAGCGCCGATACGGACGGCATCAAACCTTTGGTTACCTCTTCCGAACATGAAAGGGGGACAGAAAAATGTATTGAGGGCAAATGAGGTATCGATGGATTTCTTTAAGATGTGCGCATTTATATCGAATTCTGTCCATACCTAGGTACCCTACCCTACTTTTTGACTATCTTTACTTGTCTTTGTTACCAGTTCATCTCTGTGCACTCCTTTATCAACTTCATTTGAAACAATCACAATGGCTCATTCAGCACAACCCTCTGACAAGGTCTTGGGCATGCCGCCCTTCATGGCTGATTTCCTCATGGGAGGTGTCTCTGCTGCCGTCTCCAAGACCGCCGCCGCTCCCATCGAGCGAGTCAAGCTCCTCATCCAGAACCAAGATGAAATGATCAAAGCCGGCCGCCTGGACCGCAGATATAATGGCATAGGCGATTGCTTCAAGCGCACAATGGCTGACGAGGGTTTTGTGAGCCTGTGGCGCGGCAACACGGCGAATGTGATTCGGTATTTCCCCACGCAGGCTCTCAACTTTGCCTTTCGCGACAAGTTCAAGAAGATGTTTGGCTATAAGAAAGATCGCGACGGTTATGCCATGTGGATGGTGGGAAATTTGGCTTCCGGAGGCGCTGCCGGAGCAACCAGTCAGCTTTTTGTCTATTCTCTTGATTACACGCGGACTCGGTTGGCGAACGACGCAAAGAAAGCAGGACAGCGCCAGTTTAATGGATTCATCGACGTATATCGGAAAACATTAGCATCAGACGGCATCGTCGGCCTTTACCGTGGCTTCTTCCCCTCCGTCTTTGGCGCCGTGGTTTACCGCGGCCTTTACTTTGGCATGTACGACTCCTTTCAAGCCGCTTGTTCTCGTTGGGGCTCTTGAAAACAACTTTCTGGCTTCATTCTGCCTGGGATACGGTGTCACCACAGCGGCGGGCATCGCTGCTTATCCGCTAGACACCATCCGCCGGCGCATGATGATGACTTCGGGAGAGGCAGTCAAGTATAAGAGCTCGTTTGATGCAGCTAGGCAGATTATTGCGAAGAATGGAGTGCGAGCTCTCTTTAATGGCGCTGGAGCAAACATTCTTCGAGGTGTTGCTGGAGCTGGTGCCTTGTCAATCTATGATCAACTTCAGGTTGTTCTATTTGGCAAGGCGTTCAAGGGCGAATGAAGAGCTACTATTGCTTTGTTTACTAGTTCACCTGATGGCTTTTTTGTAGAATTTAACATTCTATCAGAAGACGACAGTCATGAGAAGTATTTGTAATTCGTAGAAGTGCATATGCACATGTATAAGAAGAATGAATTGAATTAAATTAAATTAAATTATAGAGATACTAAATGCTAGGTGGGGCCATGATACCATGTCAAGACCTTCACCATGCAAGTTACATAGCCAGTATTATAGGCTCATAAAGAAACAGTCGATCAATCAACTTCTCATCAGCCCGTCGTAGTTGGGAAGCGTCCATTTCACATTCTCCTTCAGAATCCAGTTTCCAAAAACATTCAGCCTCAAAAAGGCAGCTATTCCAAGAAGAAAGTTGACGAGCGCAACAGCAAATGGCGACGACGGCATCTTGTTCCAAAAGACGCTGTCGTCAGCCACTCCGTGCGTTACCTGATCCATGAATGGCCGGAACTTGTCATTATAACTCTTCAACGCCACGTCAAGGCCATCAGTAGGCTTGCCTCCCTCCTTTGCCTTTCCGCAGTGACGGCTAATCTCTCCAGCGAGGACGTAAGCCCCTACAAGGCCGGAAGTTGTTCCCATGCCGGTGAGTGGTGAAGGGCAGTATGCGGCATCGCCAACGAGGGCGACATTGCCGTTGAACCAAGAGTCGAGCTTGACAAGGCCCAGGCGCTCGCAGTAGAAATTCTCCGAGTCGAACATGTCGCGTATGATGTCTTTCGACTGCCATCCGGCGTCGGTGTAAATCTCTGCCAGAGCCTTCTTCTGTTCTTCAACGCCGTCTTGGTGGGCCTTCGTCATTCGATCAGAGGTCGTGTTGCAAGGGAGGTAGACCTGCATCTCCTGTGGATTGTGCCTTCGCGTCATGATGGATCGCCTCTTAGTCGCCAGGTAGAACGTTGAGTGGTACTCTTCTCCGTCTTGAATCGGACGAGGAATCGTAAAGTATGCCGTATATGCACCCTTCACTGGACATAATGCGTCTGGGACACCAGGGCCCAACATGAGCTTGCGAGTGTTTGAACCCATGCCGTCAGCACCGACCACAAAGTCGAAATGCTCAGTTTTGCCATTGGTGAAATGAACCTCAACGCCATCCTTCTTTTGCTTGAAGCTGTCAATAGAGATTCCAAAGAGGTAATTGACCTTGTCTTTTATAACATCGTACATGATACGACACAGGTCACCCCTCATGATCTCATACTCGGTAGTGAAGCTCTGCACCCCCTTGCCTGAGTTGTTCACTCCGAAGTAGGCTCGTCGTCTGTTGGAGCTATCGACAATGAGGATTCCTTGTTCTGGCACTGACTTATCCCGGAACGCTTGGTCGAGTCCCATCAACTTCAGCACTTCGATTCCATGACCTCGGAGATCGACTTGAAGACCAGTGGTTCGAAGTTCAGGATAACGTTCAACGACGGTGACGTTGTGGCCCAACTTGGAAAGCCAGTAGGCGAGTGCATTTCCAGTGATGCCAGCACCGCTGATTAACACTTTCATTTGCGCCATTGGTGTTTATAAGTCGATATTGATGCTAGAAGTGAGTGAATCCAGTGTCGGTGTTCTTGTTGGGTAGTTGCAGTGTAAGCGTTGATTGAGGTCGAGAAGAGGTGATGCTAACAAACTTGATGAGTTTAGATGAAGGCGACATGTAAGGGATATATATATATATCTTACGCGTCTACATAGAACTGCCGTCTCGGTATATTGAAGCCGAAAAGCTCTGCCGCGCGATATATCCGCCGCTGCCGTTTCGGCCGAGGGGGGGATCACCGTGTAAATGGGGCATCGCCCAACAGTTCAATTAACGGCCCCTTTTAATTGTTTTCTATAAAATCTCTCGTGTTTCCGCCACTCATGTGAGTGGGTTAAGCTGTGCATGAAACGTGTTACATTTAATCTCTCAAAATAGTAATTATAACCGCTGCGTTATATCTGCGTAACGGTCGTGGAGACATCACGCGACCATTGCTCATGCACAAAGAGTAGAGTAGAGTAGTTGTACAAATTTCAGTTCAAATATACATCAATGGCATGTTTGCAACACAAGTCCTTGGTGTTTTGGAGATTTTCAGCAAATCAAGAAAAGCCTGTTTCCGCCAAGAAAAAGTCCATGTCAAAATCCAATCCATAGGTGTAGTCATCCCTTTCACCAGCGCTTATAGACTCGACATCTGGTGTAGGTATTGATAGAGAAGCGGTACCCAGACGATTCTGCAACAGTTCCAGACACAAAGAAATGCTATCCCTCGCACCCTTCACAACACGCCCTTCGCTAGATACGCCTTGTTCCGTGGCTTCCGCTTGTGCCGTGATCATGCATAAGAACATGTGGCTCTTGACGTTTGTCTCGCCTTGCCGGATCCGCTCTAATGATTGGGAAATCATTTCTGCTATAGTCTTCTTGAGCGGATTTATGTAATGTGAGTTGCGGTGTAATGTTCCGTCGAGATACTGAGTTTCGACTTGAGCGAGAAGCTCGAGGCCGATGATGCTTGTCGCATATCGGATGCCCTCTCTAAACAGTCCTCCTGCGATCGCCATAAGATTGAAGAATCCCTCATCTGGCTCAGGAGATACTATAGTCATGGCGGTATCTATGCTAACCTTGAGTGAATAATGAAATAACGGATTCACCCGTGCTTTATTAGCAAAGGGACAATGGAGGGGAATCAAGAAACGGCGTAAAAGGTAGTCGAGTAAATTCCGATGAAAGGGGGTGATGCCAGATTCTCTGTTTGATCTTGCAAAGGTATTCCACTGACGGCATGTTTGGAGAATATCCGCGCTCAAATTGAGCACATCTAGATACGACAGCTCGGGGTTTAGACCATTCAAGAGACTGAGTATTCGAAGGCGCGTTGGTAGCGAGTCAAGGAGGATGATCTGCATAGATGTCCCAGTAAAGGTTTCCTTGGGGTGAGGCTTCAGTTCCGTCGCCGACTCTCCTATCTCATTGTCATTACTATTCGCCGGCGGCTCGGTATCGAATTCATCGAAAGAGATCCTCGACGGTAATGCTGAATCGAGCGACGATTGAACAACCAGTTCCAGAATTGTGGCCCATAGTCTTTTACGCAGCTGCGCCTGCAATATGGACATGGGAGGGAGATATTTGGGGTCCCGATGCAAACCAATCTGCATCGCCCGGTGGATGAGCGACCCCGACGAAATCCAAATGAAATCCCCTCCGATGGAAAAGATTTGCCGAGCAAGCATCACCAGACAATGTATCTGGAGCCCGGAGATGTTGAGACGATCCTTTTCCAGTGGCCCAGAGAGCCAGGTCTCAGCCGCGTATATCCACTGATGCACCAGATGGCGAAGTCCGGCATCGGATTCCACATGGGGAACCAAGCTGGACCCTATGGCAATCACGAGAAGCACCTGGAGGCGTAGTATGCCTGAAGCACTCTCGGGGCTACTCCAGAACCTCTCGTACACTCTCCAAAAGGTGGGCTCGTGGAGAATCCGATGTGTTGACTCAAACGATTGGAAATACAAGGCTGCCATCTTGTCCGCCACTTCACGGGAAGGGGGCGTCAGATCAAAATTCAGCGATGAAAGGCATCTACTGGGCCGCCCAATCTTGAGATTCCTAGCTACGCTTTTGCATTTCTGGAGCAACCCGCTGGTCTCGACGATCAGGGCCCTGGTTTCAGCGCTCTTGAACGAGTTGATATCTCCAAAACCGCAAATTACTCCGTAGCACGAGATGATGGGGTCAAACTACATGGCAACATGTGAGCATCTCGTCTCGAAAATGTACAATGTGCAAGCTGAAGCTGTAGACTGTACCTCTTTGGCTATGCCAACCCAGTGGCTCCATCTCATAATTCTTGTTTTATTCAAGATGATGTGGGCATCGGGCATGCCCGGTTCACCAGCGAGGACATCTCTGCCGGCCTGGGATATATCGTGCACGGGAACATGTACAAGGGACCGCTCAAGTCTCCGCACCCGCTCCCTGAGATGATGGAGTTCGGGATCCACGAACCGGGGGCGAGTCGGATTTTGGATCTCATTTGCACCTGGTGTATGCGACAAGTCATTTAGCCCGAGCGTCGATGCCGCAGCATTGAGTGTCTCGGTTTCTCGGCTGCCATGATCTGATGCCGTCCTGTTACTCGTAGTGACGTTACAAGCAGTAGTAGTAGTGGTAGTAGTCGTATGTCTGATTGGGTCGACATGTGACAAAGGCGAGGCTGGATGGACAGCTGTCGGGCTTGGCACCGAGGAGCTGGACATTCGGCGAGTTTGCCGATGCCTGGCCCCGGGCTTCTCCTGATGGATCCTGTAGTTGCACTGTGTCTCGGTCGAGAGGCAGCGGCCGCAAGGGTTACTTCGGTCACACTTGAGCTTGCGCCGCCGACACTCGAGACATGAGAGCGCAGGTCTCCGGCGGCGGTAAGGTTCGTGTTGCTGTTGGCTCATGGCGTGGGAGATTGTCTCGGCGGTATCGCAAAAAGCAAATGTTGGGTGGTCACATCAAGGGATACAGCACCTGGATGGAGCAATGCAAGGGACATTGAGACATGGTGATGTAAGGGGGGGAGTATTGAGATTGAGACTGACAAAGGCTCGGCTCGGCCAACTCGGACATGGGTGCAATATGCCGAGGACAAGCCACAAGCTCTCGGCCGACAGATTGTAATACTGCATCTTAGCGCCGCCCAGTGCCGACTGTGATCCAAGTATGAATTTCAATACCGAGTACTAGGGGAATAATTCCGCGTTTCCTTCACACCATAGTCTTTGTGAGAGGTTGGACGGAATACTCGTACTCGTAACTGCTTGTCGTGTGCAGATCATCATTTGCCGTGTCTAAGTATCATGGAGGTGTGCAAAACACCAAATATTGGCACCGTCCTCACCTCCTCAAAGCCCGTCTTGTCGTACAGCGTCTTCCCGGCAGGCGTCGCCAGCAAATAGCAATCCTTTCCCTCGCTCGCCGCCCGGCTGATGCCCCAGTCCAGGAGGATCTTCCCGATCCCCTTCCGCTGCTGCTGCGGATCCACCCCCAGGTAATCAAGATCTTGTGAGCCGGGAAGCTTCCTGTTAGCTACATGTACCCGTTTTGGGCAATTTCGGATACGGGCACGGAGAATTTCCAATTTCGCAGGGCAGGGCAAGGCAGAGAAACTTACGCCAGACGTCTTTGATGCCTCTTTCTCCGAAAATCTCCTGGTGGTCGGCTGAAACGATAGCGCGGAGCTCTGCATAAGCCTCCTGGTCAAACGAGGGTGGCGGCAATTGTTGAGCGGGCAGACGGGGGTTGATTGGCCGCCTTTTCTGGCTGCGGTTGTCCGTATACATCCCACAGGGCAAAGCCCACCACCTGGTCGTTGAGGGAGTCGTCGACGGCCACGACGATGATGGCGTCTGTGGAACTCAGGCTTGTCGTCTTTTTGGCATATCGCCAGGAATAAGCCTCGCCCTCTCCAGCGAGCCGAGCAGGAAATAGCCGAGCTGCAATGGCATCCGTTTCCGGGTGAAAGGCCGCCGCAGCTATGCGAGCAATGGCGGGGATGTCGTCCTCGGTGGACTCGCGCACACGTATCGTCATGTTGAAGAGACCGGTAAGGACCGTGTTGAATAGTCAAAGGAGCAAAGTATCGAATACAATCCACCTACAAGATCAAGATTCAGGCACGAGTATACATATCGCTCTGGCTCGAGTGGGGGATGGGCGATGTGCCGACGCTAAGCTCGCCCAATATGTCAAATGTCAAGCAAAGGGCGGAGAAGGTGGATTTCTTTGTCATCACTCGCAGTTTTGGAGATTCCGATGAATGTGAAGCTGTTGATCATGGATATGCATAGAAATTTGGTGTTTTGAGAATCATATGCTGTTGAAATTGTCATTGGTCAAGCGCTGTTGACGGTTCCCCCAAAGTGAGTTTGACCAATGTTGTAAGCCACCGACAATAAGTAACAAATCATAGTGTCCTAGGTAGAGGTAATGTTTCGGATATTGATAGGATGAGATCCAATTAATTTCTGAGAGTTGGAAAGTCCGTCTCAGTTATACTGCAAAACAAATCCTGAATCCCAATTTTTTTTTCGAGTTGGAGGTCTAGGGTATGAAAACTCACATCGCAGGCATGAAGCTTCAAATCTCATCAACACGAGTAAGATCCTACCACGACGACTTACTAAGCGGGAAAATGACTTGGACTAAGCGGTCGTCACGGCCGTTAGCACGGCACCATCAAAAGATGAGATCCATTCAGTCAAGATTTTTGCGTAGAGCAGAGATCCCTTCAGTGTGTCTTCGTTGTATAGGGGCATGAGGATGAACAAATGTGACGGCCTCTGTACTGTTCATCATGTAATCTAGCTATATGCAAGGGTCACAGTGAGCAAAACATACGACTGCATTTGTGTTTTGCAAAAGATACCAAGACTTGAGTCAAGGTTGGGCTATAAAGCTCCAACGTGGGAGCACTCATTGAGACCAATGCAGGGCCAAGTTTACGGTGCTTACAGGCGGATACCGAGATATTCCTGTCAGGCGGATTAGCGTCGAAATGATTCGTCACGACTCTCTCTTATTGGCCAAGAAATTCCTCGCGGAAAAGCGAGATGTCCGCCCTCACGCCATATCTTGTTGCTAAGCTGAGCTTTCGTCACCTTGAATATCTATATCCGATACAAGTCGGATATACAAGGCACAAATGATTTTCTCAATTCGTCTTGTAGGATCATTTATTTGATGATTATCATCATTAGAAAGAGGTAGAATCCTCCGGGAACCGGATTGACCAGCAGAAAACCAGGTGGCATTGACACCCAGTCAGACCAAGCCAGAGTCCACCGTAGACTGCAGAATCCCGTACACCACGACGGCCCCGATATGGATCATTTACCAAACTCAGTTAGACACACGGAATTTAGCTTCTCTTAATCATTCAGGCACTCGTAATTTAGGAAAAATCTCTCTACACGATATACTAGGATCCGGTCGGGTCGGATCTAGAGTTCTCGGCGGGACTGTGGACACTTGAGATGATGGGCGCTTCTCAAGAGACTGGGACGGATGAGCCAACTTGTCTTCTAACATCACCTGGAGGACTAGTTCTCAGAGGCTGGTCCAAGGATTTATTACTTCAAAATGCAAAAGAATGCCTGCCTTTCATGCCGTGCTTCCAAGCTTCGTTGCTCGTTGGAGACATTCGCCGAGCATAGCAAGTGTAAGCGCTGCTTCACCACCAACAACGAATGCGTTTTCAAGACGGTTGCGCCAAGGCAAAGGAGGAAGCGCACCGACACGCGCGTCACAGCTTTAGAGCAACGCCTCGCCGAGCTGCAGGCCTCAATAGACTCGCAAAGGTTGAGACAGCACGACGGTGTCATAGTGCGCACCACAGGCAGCAGAAAGGTTCTCCAGGCGCCGCCGCCACTACCTCAGCCTACCAGTGGTGCGTATGTCAGCGAGACTGCAGCTCTAGTTGAAGACAGAAAGTGGTTGCCTCAAGAGCAAGAGGACAAACTGGTGGACAGTCGCCACTTGCAGTCATCGCTGGAGACGCTGTTTGCCTCAAATTCACTGTCAACAGGCAAAGCCATAGCTCTATTCAAGGACTTTGCCAGCAATGTCCTCACCCAGTATCCAATCGTGGCGTTTTCCAGTCACGAAACCTTTGACTGGCTGAGGAGACGCCAGCCTACGCTGCTACTCGCCGCCATCACCGCAGCGTGCAGGGCATCTGACCCGGGCCTCTTTCGAAAACTTCATTTCCATTTACGAGGCAGCCTATCAGAGCAGGTCATGGTCCGTGGACACAAGTCTGTTGAGCTGGTCCAAGCCATTCTGGTCATGGTTGAGTGGTACGATACACCCGACGACATGGGGCACTTGAACTTTTACACATGGATCCAGATTGCAGGCCTGATGGTGCGTGAACTGGGCCTCTGGCCCTGGAGCGAGGAGATTTCACCCGTGGAGCATACCGCCGTTGAGTGGCGCACGTCGTTCGCTGCCTATCTGACCATGTCCATGTAAGAGACCTGTTACATCCCTTTATTTTCTTTCTTTTTTTGGAGATGTTTGCTCGCCTTAGCTGAGCCAATCTGAAAGGATTGCTGACTCGAGGGATAGTGGTGCTGTTAGCCTCCGTCGACCCATGTCAATGGTTTGGACCGAGAGTATGCGTAAGGGCTTGGATGCCTTTGACAAGAACAGTGTGAACGACAATGACAAACGGTTGGTTGCGTGGGTACGGCTGCAGATGATAGCAGAGGGCGTTGAAGCCTTGAGAATCAAGGTATCGTCATTGGCGCCGCCTGGAGCTGATGCTGCAAGTCCTGTCGATCAGCACACCATCTCGTCACTAGAGAGCCACTTTGGCAGATGGAGAGATGCTGCTCAGCCTGTACTGAACGGTAAGGGGACTTCGTCTTGGGTTCATACATGTACATGTACCTACATGTAGCTTCACTGCCCGGAGTGGCTTGTTTCTTTGAGCTAACGAGGACACTCATGATAGGCTCGCTCCGGATGCATTTCTTCTACTGCCGCGTCAAGGTTTACGAGCTGGCCGTCACATGCAGACCAACGTGGTCAGCACCACACACAGAGACGCAGCCACCGGGCTTGGCAGCTGCCCAGGACATGGCCTACATCCGAGCCATCATGTCTCTCATACAGTCTAGCCATTCAGCTCTGGATACCCTGGTACTATTTGACATTGCAACGTATCGCCGCTGTCCCACCGTCACCAGCATCCGGGCCCTCTATGCGCTGCAGGAGATTGTCACAGTGTGGAAGTCGGTATACCATCAACGGGGGCATCTGTCCGAGTTTGTCAACGAGGAGGTGCTGGCACTCACGTTCTACGCCAGGCAGACGGAAGAGTTCTTGAAGCAGGCAACGGGAACAGAAGGATTCGGCATTCCAAAAATGGCACTCGACGCGCTGACCAATGTCTTGCTGTCTCTCGGAGACATGAAGAGCCACAAGAGACAGTACCGGGTGCAGCAACCGGAACTTGTTGGCCAAGAAAAGCTGCAGGGACCAGCCAGGGCGCCACGTCGGATGGTCAATGACCTGGACGTAATCTTAATTATTGACCTGGGCAACATCCAGGCGCCATCTGCGGAGCAAGTCCAGGTCCAGGTCCAGGGCCAGGAACGGGAGCGAGACCGGGACTGGGATGATGTGCGATCGGATACAACACTAGAGTGGCCGCCGACGTCTGCCAGTGACGGCTTCAACGTTGCGCTGGGGGATGTGCTTTTAGCACCAGAGTTGGAAGCCATGACGGCTCCTGATTCGGTGATTGACTCGAGCTGGTTATTGTCAGAGTGACGGTGAGTATGTCGATCTGATGGATCCATGCAAGTAACTGTACATGCGAGATGGGGGAATATGCACGCAGTATGCAGTGATGTTCTGATGAGGAATAGAGTACGAGCACGGAGTGATGATAATGAGACAGAATGTGATTAGCGGACGAATCAGACACCGGACATAATTTCGGTTCCCTTTTCCTGTCGTTTTAACAGCGAGGATGTGATGTCGAGGAGCTTCCCCCGGTCACGGGGTGAAACCCTGCCAACGGACTAATGCAGCGCGCAGACAAGGATGCTGCTCGTTGAGGTGAGGCTGGGAAAAAGGAACATGTCACTACGGGAGATCGCCATTGGATAGCCTAGGTTCTTGTTTGTTTGATTTGGTGCTCCTGTTTCAAATGGTTGACGCTCTTCTCACCGGTTTTGGACGACACCCCGGAAGTGAAAAAAAAAAGAAAAGAAAAAAAGACAGCCACAACTGCCGACCTGTCAGTGGCACCAGCACCCGCAGATTGAACCGACGCAGCCACGCCGTATCTTATGACCTATCATACTGTAGATGTACTTGGGAGTTTTTGGATTCAGGAGAATTTGGTAGAGGAGGCGAGTCTTTGGACGGCCACTTAGCCAGACGCGTTTTAAAAAAAGAACGGGAGCATCCATGATTTTGACCATGTAGCGTTCCGAATACACGTATCGGGGAGTGCAGATGAGATGGAAGGCGCTTATAGAACAGGTAGGTGTGAATGTGCATTCTGTACCAAGGTAACTGGTACACAGAAAGCAGGTGCCGCGCTACGGGATGCCGCGGTTCACGATACCACAACGGCAAGCATCGCCAATCTCAATCTAACCGTTGCGACCCTCCCGCCGGGTACGAGATTTTAGCGTGGGACATGGCCGACAATGCACAGAAACAAACAAACCAATGGTGCCGGAGTGGCTGCGGCTGAGGGCAGGGGTGGCATTTCCACTGTATACAAGGCAAGGGTCGGGATGATCTGGGCTTTGTTCATGTTTCTTCTTGTCTGGCGGGCTGGACGGAAGAGGATCTAGTCTAGGACTGAGACAGAGGGTTGGGTGTCTTGGACGCCTTTTCTGGACGCCTTGAGTGTGCTAAACGGTTCACCCGCCCTCCCTTGTCTCGCGGGGGATTTTCAGCTAGGCTAGTAGTACCTAGTAGTGCCTTGTGTTTGATGCGGATGTTAATAACTGTACCTGAGACGCTGAGAGAGAGCCCTGAAGCTCAAGTCATTCTAGGGCTACCAGTATCAAGATACACTCGCTGTCTTGACCTGATGTGGTCTGCAGACACTGCACAGCATATACAGCAGGATTGCCTCGGCACACCTCTCAGCCTATGACAGCTCATGACTCGAGGCACTTTTCCCCCAGCGACGGACAGATCCCGAGCCATCTCCACGATACCATTAGAAGTGTTGCGATGCCCTCAATTCATTGATTACAACAGGCATTCCCGGTTCTCGGATCTCGTACACAGTGTTTCTTCCCCCCTGCGCACGTGCGCTAAAAATTCAATCTGCGCATCCACGGCCCACCGACATGGGCCACCTAACGGTCGCTAAGCCGTCCTGGGAACTGCCTGAGACTTCCGCAGCCAATCACAGCTTCCCCAGATCCACTGCGAAATCGCCGCTAATGCACCACGTGATTGCGCCATTCCCTTTTGGACAGCTCCCGGTCCTGCTCGAGCTCTCAGCCCCACCAAGCGCCGCCGTCTCTCTCTGTACCGTTTCGAGATGGCAGCAGCTCGGCCTTCTGCACCGTTGGATCGTCGCCTTGGCAGCTGGAAGCACCAAACAGTGCCTTTCCATTTCTTTTCCTATCATCTCTGCCCCTAATTATTGTCTTCATCTGGCTCGACACCGGGTTTACGAGTATATAACCTTCGCTGTCGTCTTTCCATCGTCTCTCCATCTTTTCTCCTCCATTTCCCACAACCACTGCGAAAAAGAGACAGTTGGAGACTCTCAAAGAGCTAAAAAAGGGGGGGATTACGAACATGGACCAGTCCGTCTCTCCCCAGCGGTTCAAATATTCGTGCACCGAATGCCAAAGGAGGAAACAAAAAGTACGTCTCGAGTCAAGACGCCTAGCCGTTCTGGATACATGGATGTATATTGACCTCTTCTGCTATCTAGTGCAATCGAATCTTTCCTTGTGTACACTGCAAGAATCGAGGAGCCCAACGCAATTGCAACTTTAAAGAAAAGCCATCGAAACCAGCCAATCCACCACCACAGGCGAGTGGTGCTACCCCCAGTAGGACAGCCGCTGGAGTCGGAGCTTCCAAGAAACGGTTTCGTGGCAGCAGCGACGACTCTAATTCCGACAATGACTCTGACGCAGACACTGGCAATGGAGGACTCGATTCCGTTGGACAGAATGGCGTCGCGGTGAACTCGGATAACCCAGACCCCCTCGTACCTGAGCAGTCTAGTGGTCAACTTACGCAGCTTTCCCCCGGTACACAGGTAGGACCATTTGTTGAATGATGAAACTGACTGGTGGAGGAAAATCTATACTTACGCATAAACTCTTCTTTCCAGACAAGACAGCCCAGACCTCGACGCAACAGGCAGTACTACATTTCGCCTGCGGCCTGCCCCGAACTCCGCACTGCACTCGCCATTCTTCCGGAAGACCGGAATCACGTAGGTATGTCTGCTGTCAGGGTGACCGATTTCCCCTTTCCGTCTCGGACCTATGCTACATCGTTCTCTTTCGACTGACCAGACGCTGCGAGTGCCTATGCACAGATGCCCTCATACTGAGCTTTTTCCAAAACGTAAACCCGCACTATGGCCTGATTCACAAAACCGATTTTAGCAGGGAGTACAATCGTTGGTGGAAAAAAAGGTCCAGAAATGAACCGTTGCCTGTTCCGTGGACATGTCTGTTGTTGATGATGTGCGCGTGCGCTTGTCAGCATTTGCCTGTCGACATACAGAAGAAACTCGTGAAAATGCTCGGACATAGCTGCCAGGAGTGTACCGAGTTTTTTCATTATTCAGCGCGCTATCTCTACAGTGCCATGCCTACCGGTCATTACCACAAGAACAATGTCTTGTGGTTCCTGCATTCGACGTATTGGTACAAGGCCGAGGCCATGTTTGCCGAAGCCTGTCACATGTTCTACACAGCCGTTCGTGAAGCCCAGGAACTTGGTATGTTGTTCCCATAGCCCAAGTCCAACATCGTGTTGATAGCCGCTGACTTTGTCTTCATCTTCGACTCATTACAGGATTCGATACCGAACAAGATACAAATGACGTACCAAACTTTGAACTCGAAATACGGCGGCGAGCTTGGTGCGTAATCGACTCGTGGGACTGGTGAGTTTTCCGCAGACCTTTCTCTCACTTTGGAAGCGAAGAGTACCTAGCACATGCAATCAGACATTGTAACTGACGTGTTGTTCAGGCAGATAGCTTCCGGATTGTCTCGAGATACACTGGTCAATCACAGCAAGTGTAATGCGAAACGCCCATCATTGACGTTGGAAACGGACGGCGACTTCTCTCCTTTGATGCATATGAATATGCAGTCGGATCTGGTCCACAAATTGGCTGGCCGCTTTCCTTGCCCGGCCCAAATCAAAACGCGCAGCGATGTCATGGAATACAAAGGCATGATTGACGAGTGGATGCGGAATTTCCCCCCAATTTTTGCATTGACAAACCCAGACACGTCAAATGACAAGAAGCAGGCCTGGATCGAGTATCACCGCCACTACAACTACACCATGGGATACATGATGGTTCTGAACCCATTTCGGCCGCACATGGCGCTGCCATACACCGACGAGTCCTCTGTGGAGGAGCTAGAGCTTCGTAGGGTTGCGGTTGATTTGACCTTGCTGTTGGTTCAAGTCTTGGACAACTGGCTAAAATTTCTCACCTTTCGGGACGGGCGATTTCATTTCATCATCTTTTCTCTTGTTGACGCCGCGACGGTGATGAGCAACATGGTGCTCAACGACAAGGCCCAGACGCTTCCTCGCCGAGACGATGTCTACCGCGCCATCAAGACTACCCTGGTGCTCCAGAGGAAGCTCTACTTCCTGTCAGACTCTGCCAAGCTGGGGTTCAGAATTGTCCAGAGAATCGTCAGGCACCTATTTCGCTCGACACCGACAGAATACTTGGCTTCACTGGAGAATGGTGGTCATGATGGCGCATCCAACGATAGCGCGCAGCCGGTTCTGTCAGCAGCACCAGATCAAGCCGCCGGTGGTGCGCTGATGAATATACAATACATTGATCCTGATGCTCCCGTGGGCCCCAGCTTGTGGGATCTACTAGCCGCTGGGTTCCCGGCCCTGGAGTCTGATGCTGGAACTGGATCACAACTTGTTCCGTATACTGAATCTGGGACATCTAGTCGCAACAGCGGTGCGACTGCGGTATCCAACGGACATGCGGGCAACATGAATCTACACATGATCGCCAATGGCCAGGCAATTACGTCTTTTCAAGATATTTCAGCCATACCCGCGACATTTTCCCTTGCTGAACCCACAGCATCTACTACTCATGCCGAGCCTGCACCCATGGATTACCCATCATCAGCATCTCTACCTTCAGTGTCATCTGCATCTCCAAGCTATGTCACAGCCTTGACTCCAGAAAGTAGTGCAGGTGCAGCCGCTCATGTTGAATCTCTGTCACCCGAGCACGCCTCCGTTTCATCGCCAGCCTATGTTACCGCCGTATCCCCTGGTGTTGTTGCGGCCTCGTCTTTAGGCCCCATTACCTCTGCGTATCCGGGCTATATTGCGACGACACCCGTTTACTTTGGGTCTGTCCCGGCTGGTCAGGTCCCAGATGCACCGCTGGGCAATATTGCCGATCCTTCTTTGCCCTTGGGCAGTGTGATTAATACGTCTTTGCCGTTGGACAACATTGGTGGTGTGCCTCTGAACGGCGCCCTAGGCTATTCTGCATTCTACACTGCAGGCGCATCTCCGACCTATAATGCTGCCATGCCAACTTATATTGACCCTACATTCTTTGCGACACGCAGCCCATCTGAATCTTCCGAGTTCATTCTGGCTGCCTCTGCACCCAATATCGGGCCTATACCCGGACTAACGCCTGCATCTTTTCCTCCAATGATTCCGAATACTACCTTCCACGATACATCCACGCCACATCTTCCTTGGCCAGTTTATCATAATGCAGGACTGTATACTACACCCCATTATAATGAGCCTTCTGTAGGGCATGGCATTACCGCGCCATTTCATGCGCCCTCGACTTTTGCTACTCCCGCCTTGTATGGCTCCCCGGAAAGCCGTGAGAGCACTGAACACAGTTTGGCTCTTCCAGAAGGATATGAAACGCCTTCCTCTGTACTCTTGCCTACGACTAATGGCGCTTCTACTATTTACACGTCACCTTTGGAGGGCTATGCGTCTCCGGAGAGTCATGGTGAGCTAGGGGATTATACTAGTCCAAGTGCTTTACTTTTCATGGATGAGGAAGATTATAATGCCCATACGGTGTCCACGATGTATGAGACTCCAGAGTCTTATCACACTGCGCCGACTAATGCCACACCTGAAGACAATTCTGGATCTCCTAATGTACAGCCTCCCGTTTGAACTCGCACATACTGGCGGGGCATATAAACACTATGGGATGGTTTATCTTGAGTCTTTGACCGCATCATTGTTAGCGTTTACTTGGGCTCCGTTGGCGTTATGACATTGTTCATGTCACATTTTTGAACCGATTTTCTGTATTTTTTTGGACATTTTCTTGAGATTGACTGACTTTAGTCTGGATATATGCATTTCTTTTGTCAAGCATATTGGGCCTGGGAGGAAATTGGATGCTTTTTGTACACTGCCTTAATAATCCGGATGATTTGAATGCATTACATACATCCCCTTACCACCTAGAAATAGCATACCTATATAGAATGCCAATGACATACACATGCCCCCCTCCAGTATGAGTCTTGTGTGCTTTTATATACATGTACTTCTAGGCAACCCGCTTCTACCTCGTCCTCACCTCGAATGCATGTTGTCATTGAAATAAATGCCGTCAGCCTCGCATCTTCGCCGCGTCAAGCCGCAGCGCCTTTTTCCCTTTTGCAAAAGTCCCGTTCCCCGAGACAGCCAAAGTGGCCTGTTTGCCTGTCCGCCCCACTAAATCTATGGGATCTTTTGCGAATGGATCTTCATGGTTAATCCTCGGCGCTGATCCCGGCCCGGAGTTGAAATTTTCGGGACGTTCGATGCGTGAGCTGCTGTTTGCATTGCATAGCATACCTAGCATAGCATAGCCGTGCGCAACCGCGTCTGCAGGCGTCCAGTGACATTTGCTGCTGCTGATTGGGCTTTGAAGCTATCAAGGTCTGCGTTGGGTGTCAATAAGAACTTGAGCAAAGCACGGGCACAAGCTCAGCGCATAGGTAGGTAGCGTTCCATTCTACTATTCCCCCGTGCAACCGCTGAAACAGCCCCCCCCTC